>JAKZAN010000098.1:0-96947 GCA_023053545.1 Lepidurus packardi
CCCCTACTTTATGAAAAACAAGAAGAAGCCTAACTCAGTGCGTGCCAACTTTGCGCTGCTATTCTTTGCCACCCTGACCAACTTCCGCCTCTATCAAATCGTATTCAGCTGTCTCTGCGGAGTTGAGCTCTTCAGGTCCAGACTCGTTAATACCGCCAAGTTGACGCCCCTCAACATCTTAAACTGGGCAAACTTAGTGGTCAGTGGACTTGCTGTTGCGGGATGTGTCATCATATGTGCTGAAAGTAGAGCCGTCCATAGCGTCTATTACTCGGCGATCGCATGCATTATCATCATAGTTGTGTGTGTTTTGTTCACCATCCTTGGGTTCGTCAAGGATGAGTAATTTTTCGAAGATGACAATAAGTACGGGAAGAATGATGCCAAAGAAGTGCACGAAACTCATGAAGAGCTTGACGCGGGAACTAAGTATGAAGTCGGAGGAAGTGCCATTTTGAAAAGTAAATTCAGAGGAAATAAAGTGGACACCATGCAGAACTTGCATGACGAAGATCGTGGGGACGTCCCTATCGAGAAAAGAGGAGCCTATAAAGATCCCCTCAGAGACACCAAAATAAGCGAACAACATCAGTTTGATCACGAAGGTAGTGACGCAGATCTTACCAAAGTCATCAAAGAAGTCGACATCAATGATAGCGAAACAGATACTATTCCAACACGCCCAGGACTCCGCAAACGAAAAGAAAGGGTGCCTCTCCGACAAGACAAGACCTCTACAAGCCATCTTCTAGCTATCACCGAAAAAAAGGGCAATTAATAGGATGAAGAAAAGGTAGAGACAATCATTAACGATCTTAACTCTAACCGAGGCTCTGTCGCATTACCTCGCAACCTTGCACGTATACACCCAACTAACGAAGACACGCAGAGCATGGGTCCTGCTGCCAACTCCGATAACAATGACACTGTTATTATCAAGCTACGAACAAAAGATCATAAAGGCCGTAGTCACTTTTCTTCGAAAATAGACGATAGCGACTGTAATTCAAAGAACGGAGATGGGAACTCCATCGACCTTAACTTTATTGAGAAATTCTATCAACAAGATGGGGTGGACTTCAGCGAACCGTCGGTCGTGTATGATGAGGTGTCACCGAGTCATTTCAACATAGAAAATCAGAGATTCGATGAGTCTGATATTTATAGCGACCAGCAGAACAACAACGGAAATAGTCGACTGAAACGAGAGTCGAAGCAATTCAGTTTAACTCAATTAAAACGAGCCTAATGAGAAAAGGGTACTGATTGATTTTCCAACTTACTTTTCGAGAGTAGATTCAACATTAATCTAAATACTTAGGACTATCAAGTAGAGAGTAGAATAGAGGCATGACTTCAAAGCAATAAAAATATGGAAGTCTTCATTGATGAGGCTACACTATAGAAATCAATCTATTGTAATCAGGCTTTTCAGACCTGGTCATTTTATTTATGACACTCATGTACTCCAACCATTTTGGATGTTTTTTGTACAGCTGCTGCAGTGTTAGGCTGGTCCTGCTCTTTATCATCTGTTCCCGGTTGAAGCCCTGCCACGGTAGTTCTCCGTTCAATAGGTAAAGAGCCAAATATCCAACACTCTATAAATCATCCTTTCTGCCTTATGAAATCAGCCGCAACTGGTTATTGGATCCGAAGTCCATCTGATTGTAACCCGTGGAGACAACTTCAACTTGATTGCCTTTAGAGTCGACATACCTTCTTGCCTCCTTAAAGTCTATGACCACCAACTTGGCCTCATCCGTGAGCATAAAGTGTTCTGGCTGGATGTTCCGGAAAAGGTAACCACATTCATGGAAAAATTCCATAATCTTAATGATGTCAACCAAAATCTTATCGAACGGGAGTTCTCGAATACCCGACCTATTTTGTTCCAGGATCATAACGTTGACATCAGGCTATGTAACGTCAAAGATCTTGTTGATACAGGGCCAGCGAGCCTTCACGATATTTTTCCAGAGTCTATGGTAAACTTCCACTTGCGAGTCAATCGTTCCGGAGTCTGTAGAGTACTTAACAATCACCTTTTTCGATGTTTTCTTGTGATAGCCAAAATAATGAGGTGCTAAGTCTCCTTCCAGCTTGTAATCCTTGAGGTATGGTTGTATTGCATTGAGTGGCAAAAGTTGCTTATTATACTTGCTGTTTCCCTTGAAGGAATCCTCGAATCTTCTAGACTTAGCGATATCTTATGCTCTGTTGTTTCTATCCGAGCGAGCAGGACTAATCTCTCGTGGTTTGATAGCGAGGGGTTCTTAGAACTTGGGCTTGGTATAAGCCTCGGGTTCATCGTCTTCGTGTATACTTTCATGTGTCTTGCTTTTTTTGAAAGAGGAACTTCGGAGACCAGTCTTCAGTTCCTGAAGCTCTTCGCGGATCTTTTTGATTTCGTGGAGAATTTGTTCCTGAAATGGGGCACTCTGCAGATCGATCTTTTGGACCCTATGTTCGAGGTACTTGATTTTGTCTGGAATGGTTATGGGTTTCTGAACAGACCTGGTGGGCTCGCGGGCAGGCTCTGGTGGCACTTCCTTTTTCTTTTTTGAGGCCAGCAGGATGTTCCTGCGGATGATATCGTTGTTCTTACTCATAGAGAAATATTAGTTACAGTTTTACTCGGACATAATCGACTGCATACAGTAAAATCAAGATTAACACTCACACAGTGTTCTTCTTCAGAAATTTGATCCATCCTTCTCCTTCCCAATCTTCAGCCCCATCGACCAGCACTCCGTTGGCAAAGAACATGGGAGTCCCAGAAACTCCTAGCACTCCAGTTGCGTATTTCCATTCAGCTCGGACGCGGGTATCTTGTTGGGAGCCGGGAAGCATGGCGCGGTATAACTCCTGCTTGTCAACGCCCTACTGTAATGAGTCGATTGATGAAATGGGAGTTGTGATTTTAGATATGATGCGAACATAGAAGTAGAAAATAATGTCTTGGGAGTTTGGCTTACGATTTGTTCGGATATTTCCTCTGAGAAAGCTTCCAAAAACTCTTCTATCGGTCTGGATCGCCACTTTCCTTCCTGAAATCGCTCTTGTTCCTCCAGTACATATCCAATATACTCAAGTCCTGCTCTGTTTCCCAAACTCTCCAGCACATAGTACAACCCTTGGTGCACTTTGAACGAGTAAATGTGGTACGGCAAAGGGAACGATCCAAATGTTACTCTCAAACCAAGTCCCGAAGACACTAGTCTTTCGAATGGGCCCAGAACACTCTGAAGAGTGTCATGCGATGCTTTGGAGTCAGGACCTAAAAGATCGAAAAGCCAGAAGAAAATGATAATTGAGAAGAATATTACAGAGAAGATCGTAAAAGGCACGAATGTGGAGACGGGCTGAGGATGGGCCGATGGTGAGACCGTAAGGCTGACTGGGGATTGGTACATATTGGGAAGCCTAAGTGAAGGAAGCCAAAAGAAGAAGACAGAAAAGTATGAGTTTGTATTGCATGTGATTGGAATGGAAGCGAATAAATGTTTGTGAATGAGAATGAAAATATTTAGCTGGCGGAGCGGATGAGGACGAAATGACTAAGGAATGATAACTATGGCTGCTATTTGGTTTCTCGAGAACTTGGGTCTATTAAATCAAGCGCCAGTCTAACATACAAAAAAGAGAATTGAGCACACTTGCCATGCAGCCTTAAATCACCCAATACATCCATCATAATAAATATACCTCCATCCATGAACACTCGCACAAAGACTCGCCACCTCTCCTCCTAGCAAAAAGCTATCCTCCACGCTGACCTAGCCGGCAAGGTTAGCATTATCGCTGGCCCTGGCTCCGGTAAGACTGAACTTCTTTTGAGAATCCACGAGCAGATCATCCGAAAAGGCTCAAGTGTTCTTATGCTTGCCTACAACAATGATGCAGTTAAGTCTTTCAAATAGCGTGCAAGCTTTAGGAAAGTTGAATCCTAAGGGTAGAATGCAGATAATTATGAAAGGGGTCAGGAAAAAGCAGTGTATGGTGAAACCAGGATGTCCACGATCCATGGTTTCTGGTACTCAGAGATCTGCAAACATATGCTGCAGAACAAAGGATGCGAGATGATCGTATTGGACAGCAAAGACTCAGAAGACGTACCGAGGCTGGCAGAAAAGTTGAAGATGAGTCCAAAGGATTATTTGAATCAGAGCCGCAACGTTTGTTACATCAGTTTCGATGAAATGATCAGCATAGCCGACAGAGAGTTTCGGGATCCCGACGGACTCTTCAAAGCCCGACTACCTAAGTACGACTATATTCTGGTTGACGAGTTCCAGGATATGGATATCAAGAGTTTTGGACTCCTATTCCAGCACTATAAACATTCCAATATCTGCGTTGTAGGCGATGAGGATCAGTCAATCTACTACTACACACGCAAAGTCCATAAAAACAACTTCATTCTCTTTCTCAACACCTTTCCTGAAGTCAAGACCTATAGACTACTCCAGAATCATCGGTCCACTTCTTGTATCGTATAAATCAGTAAAGGACTCATCAAACTTAACCCTCACCGAGATCCCCACAAGGAACTGTTCAGCAATCGTGAAAGTTAGATTGAACCAGTCTTTCGTATCTATGAGTCTAAAGAGATAGAAGCTAAGGAAATTGTGAAGATCATAAAAACCTTGAGGACTTCAGGTGTCAAAATGAGCACCATTGCGATCTTATGCAGGGTGCACAGACAGATGTCTGCATTCAAAGTGGAGTTGACTCGGAACAGGATCTAGTTCGACGACAAGAGCAAGAAAGTAATGGAAAATATGAAGGTCAATACGATCATCCTAGTGCTGCGAGCAATCATCAACGAGAAGGATTTCGTTGCAAAGGATCGACTTGCTCATACGATGGGTTTAAATGCTGGCACCTTGTTAGCTTTGCTTAACAACCTTGCTGAAATGCGAGCTAACCTACAGGCAACAAGGAAAATAAGTAAACTTGTCCGCAAAATCGTGGCCTTCTTAGGGTTTTCTGAGGAGTAAGATGCAGACCTCTCAGAGTTCATGCACATTATAGACATCAACTTCAAGATCGCCACAGAAGGAATTCAGGACCAAATCAGGAAGGTAGTCAGAAAAGATTTGATTCCTGGCGACGATAAAAGACTAGGCGCTGACCATGTGAAGCTCATGACCTGCCACTCTTCTAAAGGGCTGGAGTTTGACATTGTGTTTGTAGTGGGGGTCAGCGACGAAAACTACAGGGCGTTCAGAGATCCATGCAGATAGGAAGAGGAGATCAAGGTTCTGTACACAGGGATGACGCGGGCGAAGAACTTTCTGATGGTGAGTTGCTGGGGGAGAAGTGCGGAGTTCGCGCAGGGGCTGTTCTAAGAAGATATTGATATTGGGTAAGAGAATGGTTGATGGTGTTTGAGTGCTCAGACGATGATTCTGAGTAACCGACACAATTATCGAAAATATTCTTCTTCTATAGATTCCATCTTTTCAAACATTTTCTGCTTCGAACACTTCTGGATGAAGTTCTGGTAATGCGAGTAGTGCATGTGCGACCCAACCGATTCCTTTGTCGACATCCACTCGTTATGTATCCCTCCCTCTTTCCCGCTGCTTCCTCCATAAAAGGTCCCTTCCTAATGCCGCCCGTTCTTCTTCACTCTTAATCCCTATCGGCTGTTCGTCACCATCAGATCCCGGAACTCATTGTGCCCCGACGCACAAAGCTCTTAGGAAGGGCGAGTTTCGGTTGGCCCTCTGGAGACGCATCGACGAATGTTGATCCTGCGTGCAGCTTCTGAAGTGGTTGGACATCCACGGGAGAGCAGTTTTCTGGAGCTGCTGTAATGGCTACGTTATTTTTTGAGCATGAACATGTGTGTTTGGAGGTTGTTATGGGCGTGCTATGATGGTAGATTGGTGTTTGAGGGGTGAAGGGATGTAAGGCTCAGCAAGATGGGTTACGATTTAAAAATATGATTGTGATTAGATAGTGTTTTCTTTTTTAGAAGGTGTGTAGACACACAGAATTGGAACACTCCACGGATCTCATTCTCTCTGGTATGCGCTATGCTTTGTATTTATAATTTACTTATGCCCTTTGATTCCCTTTGCTCTATGCTCACTTAGAACAACCCCCACGCCATCCGCATCTCCCCAGACCTCTTAATCACAAACTTTCCCGTCGACCTAGCATCAAACCCCTACAAAATCATTCTCCAGAAACTCATAGCCACAGGGCTTCTAAACTCTCATCTCAAAATAGGACCTAGGAACTTCCAAACCCAGGACGAATGGTGTGTCCTGCTTTCGATGCCACTTAATTGGGTTTCTTAAATAAGCTTCTACAGCGCTTCACTATGTTCTCTGGACTTCCTGCCATGGATAGACACTGAAGGAGTCAGAACGATGAGCTTTTTATATTGCTAGGAACTGACAAATATAAGCGGCCTCGGCTAAGGTTCTTTCCTCAGACTTGAAAAATTGCTGCTGAGTACTTGTATTGCCTTCATAAAATGGCTGTAGGTCAGTGTAACGAGGTGGACTGGAAGAGTCTGAAGAATGCGAGGTTGCCGAAGCTTCACACTTTAAGTCTAAGTACACTTTTCTAGATGGTGATACCTGATATGTGATCTAATTCTTTCAGCCAGCGCCAATCTGAACAACATCGAATTTCTTTTGCTGATTGAGACTCCAATGCTCAGCTTTCTCTAATTAGGTAATTTAGATGTTCTCTTTTCGCCAAGGTCTGAATCAAATCACTGATATCACGCGTCTATCGCCCCATCTCAATACTCTCCAACTTCAGGATTTAGGTCTATGTACTTGCTATCTTCCATTCACATACAACCAATGATTTAGCCGGCAACAATCTCTCTTCAAGCGTTCATACCCTTGCCGCTGCATCCCTTAAGTATCTGCAAAGACTCAATCTCAGTAAACCCAAACCCAAATATCGTAGACGCCTGTAATATTCCATCTATAGATTGGATCTCATCAGCTCGACTCCCCCAACTCACTTCATTATAATTAGGTACTCATTATTGTTGGACTTTGATTTAAGGTTCTAATGAGATCGTTTCAGTGAGAGCCCTCGCGTCTGCATGGCTGCCAGAGCTGAGAGTGCTGTGCCTGTGTAACCAGACTTTAATAAATACCTGTTACATGAACACAATATAGAGAGGAACCCCATCAGCAACTTGAGACCACTTCTTTTCTGCAGCTTGCCAAAGCTACGCGTTCTCGCTGTGAGTAATAATTTTAGTTTTATGCAAGGACTAAATGGCTGCTCGAAATAAGTGAAGCTAATATGTAGACTAGGATTTGCGAGTCTAACCTCGATAAAGATTGACGGTACATTGTGTTGCTACTGGCCTGGAGAAAATATAGATTTGCACTTGCGAGAATATTGTCGAATGCGAAAAGCGGTATTGAAATGCTGTGCACGCAGCACAGATCCGCCCCAGAAAGTCTATGCTGAAGTATTCCTCAACGGGCCCTATACTTTATACCATGCAGCCTCAATCTTTTGAACAATCAAAATTAACAGAGAATTAGAATCTTTATGAGTAATCGTTCAAGTGTCTTTGGTTATCAACTTGTTTCACAATTGGAGATCGTCTTTGTCAGGCACGCGGATAAATAGCAACTCCATCTTTCTGGCTCCCACACTCTCCCAGCCTCTAAAGGTTTGAAAGCAACTGATGTGAAAACAAATCTTTATTTGGTATTTAGAGTTTATTTTCACTCCGCGAAGGCACTGAGTAGTCGCTCCATCCCGGCCCCCCACGCTCTCTTACTGAAGGGCACAACAGACTGGGTCTCCTGCTCCAGTTGGATCTTTATTTATTATGAGGGCTCATATTGCTGGCTATAAATTGTAGTGCATAAATAATTAAATTTCCCTGATGCGAGCACTCGATCATACTGACTTCGACGTGGCGACGGCCCTGTTGCCTTATTGCAAAAAATCTCTGCAAGAAATTCTACCGAGCACTATTCGTGTTGCCTCCCCTGTGGAAAGGGAAATCGATTTCGTGCTTCTTTAGAGTCAGCTCGACTAATTTAACGAAATTCAGGCCAGAGCTTGTGAAGAAATCGTCCAGATTGTGGATGATCACTTCGATACTTTCTGCCATATTTCTTCCTAACTAGACGCAGTCCAGGAAAAGCTTACAAAAACTGGATCGCTCTATAATCAGTTGCTGCTTGAAATCGATGATTCTAAAAAGCATGCACTCTCGCAGGAAGGTCAGCTTCAAGTCTTAGTCGAGCAGGCAGAGGTCGTTGAGGCTGAGCGAGTACTCCTCGGCAGATGGGAAGCCTATGGGGAATTCCTAGAAAGACTAAATGATAAATTTGAGTCTATGCGAGAGGGCAATTGGAGAAGTCTGACGTCCGGATAGAAAAATATTTTGGTAAAGTTTTGCTGGAAAGCTGACACTATGAAAAAACTCGTCAATCATCCATTGTTGGCCAGACACTTAAGGCCCTACTTGCTCACCGAGATCATTGACTCTTTGGCCCAAGAGATAGAGAATTACCTGTGCGACCAGCTCACACATCTAATATTCAATAACGCCTTCAACATGCGAACTGAGGAGGTCCTGCGGGTCTGCTTTGAACAGCTCGGCAAGCAATAACTCTATTATGACATCATAGAAGAACACCTGGTCCTCAACTAGTTAAGAGTTGTGGAGTCCGAACTACTCTCTCAAAAGACCAATATCATCTCAGGGAAAGAGGAGCAGCATTTGAACCTTTTCTTCAAGAACCTCTTTACTCTTGTGCAAGAATTGCCAGAAGGCTACCCAACTGCCCGCATGTCTCGACTAGTTACAAGTTTTCTTTCCAAAAAATAGATGAACTTCCTCTATACCTATACATTGCCTCACTTCCCTGTCAGTTACAATTATTTTACGTCGAATCTGCAACTCCTCAGGGATCACAGTCTTGCACATCAGATCCAGTCCCAGCACAAGTGGAATATCAGAATGTGGGCTGATGTCCGAGTACAGTAGATACTCAAAAAGTCTTCCAACGATGATCTCATAAAATGGCTCGACATCATCTTCAAGCCTTCGACCGTAACGCATGGTACAAAGGCTAAAATGGTTAAGCTTGCCCTCACTATCATCGCTAAATACTGCATATCGGCTCGGCTGCGTGCCTACTCAGAGCAATAATACCCAAAGGTTATCAGCAAGATGGTTTAGTACTCTTCAGAAGTGCCTCTGCGACTTGAGCAGTATCTAAAGTAGCGTTGTGGAATCGAGACAGGCGAAATCACAAGCAAAATAGTGGGTTAGGTTGCTTCCAAACTTAATGAGGCTTTAGATTAGTTCATGTGCAATCACTTAAAATTTGTAATCAATAGTTGTGTCGGGTCCTTCTAAAACGTCAACGCTATCCTCAGCAAATTGATCAGTGGCAAGGAGACCTCCCACAGTAGCCAGACGGTGTTTAAGGCTCTACACTCACACTTCAGAAACCAGCCTAGTCTCAGTGCTGCTGCGAAGAGTAAAGTAGGACAGTATGTGAGGGGACAAGTGAGACACAAATATAGGCAGTTGCGTGAATAAATTCGAGAGGCGTCACGGAGAACTTTGACCAGTGAACAAGGGCGAAAAGTAGAGGAGTGCATGAATGGGGACGAGTGGCGACTATTTGAAGAAGCGGATGCTTATTGATATGGTGAAATGAACTACGAGATGTATATTTAATATGAATGCTTCGAAATCTTAATTCAGTCTCTCTCTTTTCGAGACAGAGATTCATCCAGATAGTGTTTGGCACTCCTTTTATGACGGACTTGTCCGTAGATCATGCGGATCCGATCGTTCCTTTGTTCCAATATCCGTTCAACTGATCGCTTCCGTTTCTGTAGGCGTTCTTCCATCTGTCCTGGCTGCTGCAGCACGATCTGCGGCACCTTCTTTATACCCTAATTGCTATTTTCATGTTGGCGGTTTGAAATCTAGACCATCTTTCTTTTAATATGCGGCAGAGGCCTGGCGTCATGATCATTGTTGGTGCTGACTCGAGAATCTGGGATCGGCGCAGTCACGTTTTTATTTTCCAGAGAAAGAGCGGACATATTATTGGTTCTGACTCTAATCTTCAACGGACTGTAGTTGGCCTTTGGAAGCCTGTCTGGCAGCAAGTTCAACTTTCGGGGGATACGTATGGTGTTCATCAGCCCACTAATCACCTCATCTACCTCCGTTATCTGGTTGTTCATTCGTTTTTTTATCATAGGCAGCGCAAGCAGTTGTTCTATAAAAGGTTTAGGCAGTGAGAATGATGGTATAAGATGATTTGTACCACAAGAAGGCCTGCGCGAAGGGTCGACTTGCAGCAACATAGAGAGCAGGTGGTGTAGCTCGAAGGAGTATGATTTCGAAATCTTGGAGTAACTGCCTTTGATGACTCTTTTATATAACCCCTACATGTCATTTGCCCTGAAGGGTGGTTTCAAAGCACACATTTCGTAGATTACGCACCCGAGAGACCAGATATCGGATTTGCTATCGTAAGGCTTATCCTACCAGACCTCAGGGCTTGCGTAGTATGGCGTGCCTGTCTGAGTATAGAGTAATCCCTTCTTGGCGACTTTGGAAACATTCATATCGCCAAGCTTCGCAACTGCTTGTTTGGTCAGGAAAATGTTAGCAGACTTCATATCTCTGTGTAGGATTTTGAGATCATGGAGAGCTTTAAGCCCGTTGATGATATCGTAAAGACTTTTCCAAATGGTGTCTTCGTCAAACTGACTGTTGTTTTTCTGGTGCTGGGTGATTTTCTGGAACAGATCTCCATCGTCACAGTATTCCATTACTATACTACAATTACAACGGAGAAGCCTACAACCGCAGACCCATCGAAAACAAATACCAGGAATCCGGCATGCCGAAGAAGCAACTGAATAGCATTTCTAAGCCCTGCAGACCTGTGCCGATCTCCAGCTTCACTTATTCTGTTGTCTTAAGCACAAACCATCATCCTGCTGTATGCGTTTCGTTTTCGATGCGTTCCAACAGCGTTTTGCTGGCCCTCACTTACTACTAAGCCCTTTCGGGAGGCAGAGAACTTGTGTATGATTTAACAGTTACCAGAGCATGGTGGCGCTTTCGTCGAGGAAGACCTATTTGTAGCCGATGACGTTAGGGTGTCGGATGGATGCAAGTATACGAACCTCGTTGAGGGCATTTTCCTTCTCTTTGTCAGAAAGATTAAGTAGTTTGACCTTTTTAAGGGCGTAGACGGTCTGGTCTTCATTGCGTGTAACTTTATAGACGATACTATAGGCACCCTCGCCGAGCTTCTACAGCACGGTGAAGTTTTTCAGCGACATGTTTTAGACCTTTAATTGATTTTTAATTAAATTAGTACAGGCAAAGCTATTTTATTCACTTAGTCTGTAGTGCAGCTTTCGCAATCCTTCCCCAGGACTTCTATTGATTAAATTTTCTTCTGCAGGGGTTTCCCAGACTTCGGCACAAAACACAAAGCTTCACTATTTGTGTCTGTATGTAGCTTCAACACCCTGCACTGAATTAATGTGTCTGCCTAACCATTATGAGCAACGACTGGTGGCATGTCAGTCTGCACGTAACTAATTAGTAATTATGGACGTTGATCTATCTGTTATTGTTTAAAACTAACGGGTCTATCAGTATATGCGAAAAATATCAGACAAAAGACTGGCTCCTCTTGAGCTCAACACCATCTACGCAAACCGTGACCACATTTCGTCAAAGCCTGCTAAAACTCCCCAACCCTAACATTCAAAGGTCAATTTCAAAGCAAAACGGAGCATGGGCGATCACATTCGTCGAAAACCCAAGCTATCGACGAATCTCCAATGTTACGGACAGTCCACTCAAAATATTCAACCCCTTCCAAAAAAAACAGTGTAACCAGCACGATCTTGTTCCATGCAAAACTGCTCTACGATCGCTCTAAGACCTCGGAATCTGACGACTTCAGTTGATAGAGGAAATAATCATTAAACTGTAGGCAGCGAGCCTAATATTAAATCGGAGAGGGCATGGATATCAATAGATGAAGTAAAGTGGGGTCGAAACAATGGGCTTTTCAGTAGCACCAAGAATAAGTTGCGATTTAAAGAACAGGTGAAGTCAGATTGCATTTCAGTGCAAATAGTGGAAAAATCCCTTCAGAAGCCGTACTAGATCTAGGATGAGTTGTTTAAACAGGCGCTGGGCGTACAGACCAATATTGCCAGGCCGGTCACCTACGCTAATCTAATGGATGCTTCTGAATCTATTCAGTTGCCTGTCGTTTTGGAGGCTGAAGCTAGCCATATTGAGAATCTAGATCTGAGTTCGATACAAAAAAATGAAGATACGCAAGATCTGTCGTTCCGACTGTTACACGAGTTTAATGAGGATGAGCCAACTCTCCTAAGGCAAGGTTATCCACAGTTGGCTACTTCGCTTTCCAGCGCCCCCACAGAGGATATAATTGGAATACTTTTTACGAACTGGCTAGATTTAATTTCAAAAGCTGGGTTTGCAGAGAAGATGAATGGATACTTTGGGACTTCCGAGAAAGATGCTAAGGCCTTGAGCGAGGCTATATTCGTAAGTGTTTAGAATTCAATAGCTGTTAACGGGTGTTACTATATAGGGAGAACTAGGCCTCATGAACCCTCACGAGATAGGAGTACAACTAGAGAGTATATGCGGGAGGCGTCCAACCTATGCGCGGAGAGTATTTAGAATGATCGTAGGAGGAAACCTTGAGAAAGAGAAGATAAGACTAGAGGATATTTTAGGTTTTGGGCTTGGCCTGGATGTGAAGAGACAATTAGTGTTGAAGGAGTTCGGCTTGGCATGTTTCAGAAGCATCAAGAAGGATAGTGTAGGGTATTGGGATTTATTTTTGGCAATGTAGACGTCGGAATGCATGCATAATTTGATCAAAGTCTTTGTACTGGCGCCAGTCTGATATCGAGACCCACCACTCGCTCGCATTTGCATGACCCATTCGGACTGAACTCCTGTTCCCGATATCGCTCGACTTCAGCTGTAACTGTATTCTATTTGATACTGAATTATTTGGCATCTGCGTTCATGAGTCATCTTATGAGCATGATTGGAGTTAATCACCATTTTCCCTCTCTTCTTTATGCTAACCAAAATACTCAGCCCACCTTCTTGGAATTTATCAATTAACTAGAGCTCGCTTCGAAAATATTAACCAACTCGTCTGGGCCTATCTCAACAGCTCCCCCACCACTATCTTTATTTTATTAAGTAAACGAGCCTATAAGACACAATCTGGCTTCTCCTCGATTGCCCACCATGCAGGTTCTAGTCCGATAAGCATATAAACACTTCAGACATCAGAAACCTCCTGTCAGAAGGGACGCACTACTCTCGTTCCTTTCGAAGTTTGATGTCTTCGACTCATCCCCAGAATCTATCACCTGCATCCTTCAGAAGCTATCTACTTTTCTGGAGGTGGAGGATTATACTTCTGCTGAATCGGAGCTGGACACAATTGCCAGAAAATGGGCTACGAAAGAAGGGCGACATGATGGGTAGAACGCGGAAAAGATGGAGCCTGAAGAATTATATAGATTGTCTTTGCACTTCTGCAAATAGACCAACAAGATGCTGTTCCAAATCTTTAAAATCATACTCAGAGCACCCAGCGGTCTGACTTACGAGAAAATCAGACAACACCTTCATACCGACATCAATATAATAGCCATCAGTCACTACTGCAGGAAACTCTACACCTGTGGTTTCGTCCATGCCTCTCAAAATAAGGAGGGCGTCCTCATCAGAGCCACTATCTATGCCTCTCATGGTAAAAAGAATACAGTCCTAGGTGCCGATATGAACATTGACCCCAAGGGCGCGTAATGGCTTGATGATGCTTCGGCAGTAAATCAACCTGAACCTCAGGAGGAAGAAGAAAAACAGACAGGAGAGGTTCTGAAAGCAAAGGAGACCTTTCTAATGCGCTAATTTTCATTTTAAAGAAATATTGCTCTAAATTTGCAGGGTGCAGAGGCTCTGGAGAGAGGAGGGTTAACAAAATAAGAAATCTGTTTGAAGCTCATGAAAGAGTGCGAGAAAAAATCAGTCACCCGCTATATCGACGCAAAAACTACTGATGAAGCTTCCTGCACGTCTTCCCAAGACAAGCCTTTCACCCGAGTTAGCTAACGCAAGGGCAGGATCTACGAATTCAAGTACAGAAGTGATCTCACGCTAGTCAAGAATTAGTATGCTCGAGAGCCAAAGCAACAGGGGCTTCGACTTCGGCCACATGTCGAGAAGTTTCTTCTGTCGCTATACCCCGACCTGCGAGGGAAGACTAATGCCAATAACAACATTCTAAAGGTGCTGGTAGACGAACACGTGAAGGAGTACAAGACGAGTTTGGGCCAGAAAATGAGTGTGAGACAGTGCACTCAGCTAAAGTTGGATCGATACATTTATGTGCTGAACTATGTAGACGATCAGATTGACAACATCTTTTCGCTGAAGAAGTACATCAACGATCAACAGAAAGACCTGGGAACGGGTGAAATGCACAAGAGGACGCTGGAAAGTATTATCGAGGGACTGGCTCGTCTGGGAGCAGTTAGAGTGGTGAGTGATTATGTGGTGCCTCTGTGGAAAGATGGGGGAAGTATTCCATAGCGGAAGAGCGAAAGAATATCGAACAAGCCTGGGGGCGAGGCACAGGAAACTGAACCGCGAAAAAGAATAAAGAATACGACGACGGCACCAAACCCTGCGATCCTGATGAGCGAGTCGCGATACCTGCGAAAGGTGCTCCTTGAAAACATTTTCGCAAAACTGTCCTCCAAAGAAGTCGACACTGCCAAGTATGCCCTCAAGCACATCAGGAAATATTCCAAAGAAGCCATACAGCATGAAAAACCAAAGCACTCCATTCTCTATCTCCTAGAATCTCAACCCAACCAGAGCCTTCCCATCCTCTCTCCTCTCCATCGCGATTTTACTGATATTTGCGCTCAAATCGACAATCTCATTCAGCCATTCACAGGGCTAGAAGAGTACCCCCTGGATCAGGACTTCAAGAGATACTTGAGAGTGTACCCAGAGAAAAAGGTAAGTGAGCTGATCAAGCGATTCGGAAAGGAGTATGTGCGGGAAGCTCTGAAACAGCTGGTGCAAATGGGATTTGCTGAAGTAAATATGGAGGAGCTGGAGAACGATGTGTACCGTATGAAGCTACCGCAAGGAACATACTTGCTGTGATTTTGGTATTCGTGTTCTGATGAGTATAAATCGATATCCTTGATTTGAGATTGGCAGACAGTAATTTAGACATGGATTCCAGCAGCAAACTCAGCGACTTCGATATCCAAACCAAACTGGGCTCTGGGAGCTACGGAGTCGTCTACAAGGTCATCAAAAAAGCAGATAAAAGGGTCTATGTCCTCAAACAAGTGAACCTCGCCCCCCTCAAATAAAAAATGCGCAAGAACGTACCTTTTTCTGACATCTTCCACTGCACCCGTCTAACAAAAATGTACTCAGGCCATTAATGAAGCAAGTATCATGTCGAAACTTCGGAACCCATTCGTGATCCAGCACCTGGAGTCATTCATCGACCGCAACTACCTCAACATAATAATGGAGTATTGCGAAATGGGAGATCTCTCGCTGTACCTTAAACAGCAGGCAGGCCGTCCCCTTAAGTAGGAGAGGATATGGAAGATACTCCTCCAGATTTGCCTTGGGCTTGAGTATATCCACAGCAAGAGAATCCTGCATAGAGATATCAAGACCCTCAATATCTTTTTGCAAAAAGATGATCGGATTAAGATTGGCGATCTAGGCGTCGCCAAGTTGCTTCAGGACAATATGGACTTCGCCCAGACTATGGTCGGCACCCCGTTCTACTTGTCTCCTGAACTTTGTGAAGAGAAGCCCTATAATGAGAAGAGTGATATCTGGGCGCTCGGCTGCCTTTTATATGAAATGTGTACCTACAAACACCCTTTCGAGGCAGCCAACCAAGGATCACTCATTTTGAAAATTGTTCGAGGCAAGTATTCACCGATACCTGAAAGCTACTCCAAGGATCTCAAAGATATAGTCGATAGTTGTCTAGAAAGGGACTACAAGAGAAGGCCAACTGCTGCTGTCCTTTTGGCTCGGCCTCAGATGAAGTCTCGATGCGAACAGCTTGGACTCTTAAACATATCATTGGATCACGATCTGGGAATTCAAAAAGGTTTGGATCCGAAGAAGCAATTCGTAGAGCAGCTAACAAAGGCATTAGACAAGAAAGAGAAGAAGTAGGAGTCAAAACAGCAGGTGGAACAACAAGCTAGACAAGTATTACAGGCTAAAGCGTAAGAACAGAAGAAAAGGGAGGAGCAGGAAAAGAAAGACAGAGAGGCGGCTGACAAGAAGAGGTAGGAGGCTGACAAAAGAAAGGAAGAGGAGCGCAGGAAATAAGAAAACCGAAAGCTGGAAGACTGGCGCAAGGAGAGGGAGAAGGAGAAGGAAAGGTAAGAACACCTTAAGAAGGAAAAAGAGGAACAGCTGTCTAGAGCCAAGAAACAAGAGGAACAGCTCCGGCAACTCAAGATTGAGAAAGTCAAGTTAGAGAAGGAAGCAGCGCCTAAGATTTATGAAGCACCAAAGAAAAGTGTCGATCACTCCTACAAAGACATCCACAAAAAAGAATCTGACAAGAAGAGCGTAGCGCCGATGCCTAGGCTACTCAACGACTCAGAACCCATCCCTATCATTAAAAGCAGAGGATTCGCACCCTCCATTCAGGAATAGGTTCCTGTGCCTCAAGCACCGGCATCCCACCTGATCAGCCGCAAAATAAATTCCAACTCTTAAAGAAAAATCGTCCAGTACCAACCCACACCCAAAGAAGAAGTCAACTCTTCTTACGACAAAAAAAGATCTTCAATCGTCTCGTCTCAGAAGCAATACTCCCAAATTCAATAGTCTCCTTATCCCGAGGCTTCTCACGTTGCTGCTAAGCCCAATGTCCCTCTACCTCGCGTACGTAAAGGTGCTCCTCAGTAGCTTTCTAGGAACGCTAAAAACCCCATAAGCAAACCTCGCGTGAGCAGAGAAGAAGAATAGCTGGTGGAGAATTTGCCAGATAGGCCAGGGGTAAAAGATTGTGATTCTTCAGATGAAGAGTCCTCGAGGAGAAAATCGAACCTGGGGTTTAAGAGCTTCAGAATTAAGGATGTGGATGATACTTAAGTACTGAAAAGGTACGAAGAGTTGATGGCCAAAAAAGATGGATCGGAGTCTGAGCTTCCTACTTAAGAGTATAGTATTGCAAACTAGGAAAGCCAGGAAATGCATTCTCAATACGAAGAATAATAATATTAGACCTCTATCGATAAATAAGAAACAAAGAATTGCGACGCTTAGCCTTCGAAATGGTCCGAACATCTTCCTAGACCCGATCTGCCCCACTATATTCTGAAGCACAAGCAGCCACCGTGCCACACGCAGCAGGACCATAAAACACTCATCAGCCATATGAGTAAGTGGATTAACCCATATAGGAGGAGGCCTTCCCTGCTCCCCAAGAACAGGTAGACGCTTAATGGTCATTCGATGGAGAGCCAGAGTTGGGAGCTTTCGAGGAAGCTAACCATTTCCTGATGGAGACATAAAACCAAGAAGTAGGAGAACAAGAAGCAAATCCAGCAGAAGTAGCTGAGGTCGAGCAAATATAGATGACGCGAGCTTACCTGAAGTCGAAGCTGGGAGAAAACATGAAGAGAGAGGATGAGCTGAACGGGCTGATGCAGCTGAAGGTTGAGGAGTGCAAGGCTACCTTCAAAAACAACTACGAAGAAGTGATCGAATTCTTCCGCAAGAAAATCAATGTAACCCTAAATCTTGGTTGATGCCGTATTAGGCTTTTAGATGGAGTCGGAGTACAACGAAGAAGACGAGCGCGAAGTCGACGTGTTTCTGCGGAAGAAAGGTCTTACGGATGCCCGGAAGTTCCAAAACGTCTATAAAATTATGCACTTTGAGATGGAACTGGAGAACTGCCGCAACATCATCCAGGGCATCTGCAAAAAGCTGTCCCACCTCGACTCTTCTGCCTGATAAACCAATACATCCACTTCACTCTACCATCCTTCCATCCTATTTAATTTTTGTCTACATCTATCATTTTGCGACATCATTCGTCAGAAGAAGAAGAAGAATCTTCTGACGAGGACGACGAAGAAGAGGAAGAGGAGCTCGAAGCACTCGACGAACAAACTATACTCGAACTGTCCGAACTGTCCTCCTTCCTTCTTCTGGTTTTTCTGTCTCGCGACTTGGCTCGCCGGCCAGAGGACTTCTTTCTCTTTATTCGAGACTTGCGATCTCCCGATCGTTCTTTTGCCAAACTGGATCTCTTGGACCTTCGGGTTTCATTTTAATGTCTCTGTCTCCTATTTTTGTCACTTGGCTTTCGCATGGCCTCCTCTTGCTTAATTTCCAAAGATTTCTGCCCTGCCTTGTGTGATTGTTTGCGATGCTCACGACTTCTACTTCTACTTCTGGTTTCACGTTTGAGCTTTTATCGGTGATGGGGTTCCTCCTTCTTTTCCCTCAACTCCTTCATGGGACGCATTGGTATAGTCCGGTCTAAATTATCCTCATCAGCTGTGTGATATTTTACCAATCTCTCAGCGGCAGCCTTATCTACCTTCGTCTGCTGATACCTGTGGTTGGATTTCATAGAAGCAGTCTTGTTCCTAAGTTCTTCCAATTCCCTTCGTTTTCCCTCCTCCTATCTTTTCTTATTCTCAAGTAAGGAAGCTGGCACTCCTGTGGACGAAGTCTGCGCCTCTAGAAGTAAACGCCATAATTCAATCATGAATTTGGATGTAGCTTCTTCCTTCATGACGCCAGCCATTTGGATGTGAATCTTTTTGGGGTCTGGGCCGCTAAACGTTTCAATGGTCTCTTCTAGCATAGAAACCGCGGTATTGGCTGCAATGTCATCCTCTCCAACAAGATCCTGTACTTTTTGGTGAATCCAGATTTTGACGAGTTCGAAATCGACCTTGTGGAGATCGACCTTTCTGTCGTATTCCTCAGGCCAGGTACTCTTAGTCATCATTTTGTGGTGCTTATTAGAGAATCGAGCATCCTGCTCATAATTAGTGCCCCTCATGTGTTCTTAGGCAGGTTCTGAATCAGTTTGAATAAATCGGACTAATATTTAATCGGCACCCACCTTCCTTGTAAATCATACCACAAGCATCCAATCATCCTAAATGCTGACCACAATACATCACTTCTTTTTCGCCTCAAACTTCCAGAAAGCGTCGTTCAGGAAGTGCAAAGTGTCCACGGCTACTCCTTTGTTCACTTCTTTTATCTCTTTTGTCGACATTCTCGTCACTCCAAGTGCTACTGCATATGTTTTCCCTTCAACATACAACGCCACCAGGGTCCCGCTCTTCACATCGTCCATATGTGCGCTAGGGTGGGTTAGTCCCGGACACATTACGTTGGCTCCATTAATTATGAATTTAAGTGCCCCTTTATCGCATCTGAATACAGGGTAGAGCATAGGAAATCTGTGCACGAGTCTGAGACTGGGTACCACATTGTTTTCAACGATAGCGAAAGTGGGGACACTATCGATGATGACTATCTCGACTTTGCGATCATCTCCAGTGATAGCCTTGACTGAAGTCATGCCTGCCTTTTTGGGAACTACGCTTTCAAGAGCCTACTCATCAGGAATTTGTGTGTCGGCAATAAAGGCTCTTCGGACGTCCTTCATAGCACTCTTATTCATTTGGGCTTCGTGGCCCGAGGACTCGAGAGACTTCAACATTCGTTTATCAAAGTCGATTATATTGAAAGACTATCAAGGTTTAAAGTTGGAATGAGAGACACTATCCATCAAGTAGAAAGAAATACTGTAATATTGAGGGCAAACAAGTTATCAAGCTTGCAGATGCCGAAGAGCCGATAATTTCAGAATTGGCTTGCTCTGCTCTTTAAGTCCTCGATCAATTCGCTCATGTCGTTCCTGCTTTCAACTTGGCTCAGAGCTTTGTTTTTCTGGGATTTATACGCATTTTTTTATAGCCCCAGAAACTGCCTCAGCTAGAAACACTCTTCCAGGTCAAAGTCCTTCACCAGTTAGTTTAAGAACCGTGCCAAGTTAGGGTGTCGTTTGTGGCTTGTCTTGTCAAACTTGGGCGTGGGTACGCTTCCTTGGTTTTGGTTGAACAAGTATCTCTTTATGTCACGTTGCAACTCTTCAAATTGACCCTCGTTCCTTTTGATGGTCATTGTATGGGCTAAGCCTTTTTTCACGTTGAACTAAAAGTACTCTACACAATTTCTATCTCTTGTGTTTTCTAGTCGTGACACTGTGGGCTAGAAGCTTAGTTCAGAATATGGAAATGGTGAAGGTCTACTCAGGATATGCGTAGTCCACATAAAAAAACCTACCAAGATGTTGTTGTGCTGGGGGCTGTCGCGCACAATATGATGGTCATTGAGTATTTTGTTGAGATAAGTTTCCATTTATACCCTTTATCTTTGCGAGGGATTTTCAGCGGAAGGCTTGGTGGGGAACTCTGGAAGCACGATTTTTCGAATAGTCTTTACAGTTTCAGGGCTGATGAGAGGCTATATGAGTGAAGTCCTTGTAGATCGTTTGCTGATCCTTTCTTGGACTTCGGATGAACTAAGGGCGTCGTGAAGTCCTTGGAATTATCTAAAGGTTTTGCGAAGTTCGACCTTGTGTTCTGAGTCTGCGATAACTAAGAAGTATTCAATGTCATTTCTGCGTTTCAGTACTTTGTAGACTTTAACGGAGAAGAAGAGAAAGTCCTCCATCGGCTCAGAGTCTTGCGCCGGGGGATCTTCTTCGAATTTGCTGTCACGAACATACCTGATTTGCCTATTTTTCTTGATGTCGTCGCGCGCTCTCCGAAACTCACTTTTCAGGCTCTCTGGTACTCGAAAAAAGGCCAGCACAAAATTTTAGTAGTACCCCACTTCACTTAGAACTTCCTCTACGAAATCTCTAATTTCTGCAACGTTCATCTTAGGCTTTCTGAAATCCAACTGCGTCCGTAGATTGAACCTACAGCATTCTGCATAGAACTGCTCGAATTCGATGAGAGACGATTGGAACTGGCACAGAGCGACTTTCTTATGCAACACCCAGAATTCAAGAGTAACGGGTGAAGTCTAGAAAAAGACCTGGACGTTGAGGGGAGGCATTTCGGCCGAACTCGAGTTACTCCTCTAGAGTGCACGAAAGTCTACGTGTTCGTTCCGAATCAGACTCACCATATTCTAGTATCTAAAACGAAACAATGCATAGTTCTCAAAGGCCGCAATCTATTGTCTCTGCACAAAGAAACTATAAATTAGCAGCCCCAAAGTATCAGCCAGCAAGATGCTGCTCAGTATCAACTCAACTATAGAACCTTCTTTTTCGAGATACTGGAGTATCAAACGAAGGCCTGTGATCAGAGGGAGGTACAGCCAGTATACTCGGTGCAGGGCCGAGTAAGGCTTTTCTTTCTTGATTTCCATACGCATTAGGAACACTTCAAGGACCAGAAGGACTGAGTTAATTGTGCTGCCTGATGTGAGAAGGAGCTATTGGAGTCCGATATCACTGAATGTGTGGAGGTCAAGTTCGGACTTGAGTTCAAAACAAAAGAATGCAATTTCCACAATGTTTGTCAGCACAAATATCGCAATTAAGAAGAAGCGTTTATACGGCTGTAGGTCTAAGTTTAGAGGTGGAGGCTAGGTGAGGTTGAAAATAGGAAATGAGTCGGAAATAGTGCATATAAGAAGGAGGAAGGCGTACGGGCGAAGTTGGAAGTTTAGGAGAGTCCGCGGAGGCTGCACATGCTGACGATGAAGAAGACGAGGAAGATAGACGAGATCAGGAGGTTGGCAAGCTCAGTTCCGATAATGTACCATTGGGCTGGTTTCATCAGAATCCTCGGGACAGGTATTTATTTGGGATATTAAATATGGGGTGACTCGCTGATCTGCAGAAACAAAATTACTATTTCGAAACAATAGGATACAAACACCAAGGACTGCTGCGACCCGCGGTGTTCCCAAAAGCTGGATTCTGGGCCATTGTGCAATAGATAACTGTGCAGATGGACCCTGCTTGAACTGGTCCAACCATCAAATATTTACAAGTCAGAGTGCGGCTTTTATGATCACAAAAAACCCTTCCAAGGACATAGATTCTTTTGACGTCAGAGGAAAACAAAAAGTTCCATCAGCTGGTCATTTGATAAATAGCAGTAGGGCTATTTAAATCGGGCCTCTCCGTTCATCATCACATAGAATACCTCCTTCAGCTTCTGGCTACGTACCTTATTGTATTCAGCCACTATAAACTGGGTGTGACCCTGATCTTCTTTCGGGTCTGTCATCAGAGCGTAGTCCGCAACCGTCTTGCCGCTTTTGTCTTTTGCCATGATGTCTGCGCCATGCTGTAGTAAGAGTTGTGTCATTTGCATATTCCCAGTCATCAGGCACTTAATAAACGCCACATGCAGAGGTGTACGTCCTAATTTATCCCGGGTCTCCAGTGACTCGAGTCTGTGCTCCAAAAAATAAGCAAGCATCTCGTGGCGATCGTTCGTACAAAGGGTATGGAGGATGGATTCACCAAAAGCAGCTAAGTAGCTGGAGTGTGTGTCGATAGTCATGAGATCGGGATCCTCGTTTCGGAGGTTTTGGAGGCGGAAGTACGAAGTGAGGTTACCATATGCGATGGCACGATTAATTTAGCGAGTCTAGGAAGGATTGGGAATATTGGAAAAATGTATACCCACTCAGACTTCTTTTTTAGGAGTCTATTGAGGTGATGCTCGCTCTGGCTGTAGATCTGATTGCGAACGTGTTGGAGTTCGTGGAAACTAAGTCTGATCATGTATAGAGGCAGTTATACGGAAATGTTGCTATAATCGATTATGGTGGACTCCACAATGCAGAGCCTGATAAATACTTTCCTGCATGTAATAAATCATCATCAACGCAGGTAGTAGTTCTAGATTTGCTTGACATTACTCGGCCTCGTGCTCAGCACTCTTCGCCCCACGCTTTGCATCTGTTGACTCTCTCGACTCTTCGAACTCTGGCTCAGTCTGTTCATCCAACTCGTCACCATACACGCCTGTTTCATCGACTTATTTTCCTCGCTGAACTTCGAACCGTACATTGCTAACGAATCGAGTCCTTTCTTCATAATCTACACTCATTAATGACATCTCATGACAATTCTACCTGAGCGGCGTAATGTTTCATGGCTTTGTATGACTGGGCTCTGTCAGACTGGCACTCGAGCCACCGTTTGGTTAGGCGCCGCATGCAATTCCTTCGGAACAGGGTTTGCGTCGTCCCCTGTAAACAGTTGATGCGGTATTCGTCAAAGATCTGGTCGATACTATACTGGAAACACTTCAGTAAACCACCCTACATAATTGCACAAATGGTATGAGCTGCCTGCAGCTTATTTTCAGTTCTCTCTTTGAGATGTGCGAAGGCTTTTACGAGCAATCCTCTGTTTTTGAAGATACTAAGGGAAGCAAACTTTATTTTGTTCTTATTGGTAATATGGCGCCTTAGACGCAATAGCTGCATAAGTTCCTGCGTCCAGCGGACCCGAAGCGTCACTTCTAACTATCTCCGGAGTATGTGGGTCGTTAGTTGTGGAAACCCGTTGAGCAGTCTTTGGCGGACTCCCTTGACCCTGACTTTCAGTAGTTTTGCAGATTTTTATTCCAAACGAACTCTGTTGCTTCTAACAGCCAGGTATCTTCTTATCTGTCTGCATGCAGACTTCAGAACAAGACCATTCAGTTTTGACGTTAAACTCTCGGTCTTTGTCGACATCTCCTTCACCTTTAACATATTCTCAAGCATTTCTCTCGATCTACTTGCCGATCTCCTATTTTTTACTATTATAAGTAGTTCTTCCTCGACACACTCATTCTGCCTATGCTCTTTCAGTGCTAGAATTAGTTTATGGGCAGGTTTTTTGTAGCAAAGCTATCTGATTTTGTTTTTGAGAAGCTAGCGGGAGATCATGTGCTATATCCACCTTTTAGTGGCCTGTTGACGAGATTTCTTGCGTGTGATATTTTGCAGTGCTTTCTTCTGTCTTTCAATGGCACCTAGCTGGATCAAGTGCTTGGCGGCGTACTACTTTTGACTTTTCATGAGATTGCTTGCTAATCTGAGGCTTTGATTTTTGATAGTTCGCGAGTCCTCAATGAATGCGGAAAAGTATTCTTCGAGGATTTTTCTGTTAGAATGCTTGATAGCTTTATCCAATCTGGAAGCCTAGAGCCTGGCGTTCGAGCGATAGTTCCTGAAAAAACCTGCAGTCATAAGTGAGGCGACCTGTTTAAGTTTTTAACGCCTCAGCAGTAAGCCTGAGGTGTTTTTGATAATGACTTGGAGTGCTTGAGATTTGAGAAGCTTCACGATTTTCGATTGAATTTATGTTTGTGCGTCCCTGATTTTCTTTCTGGCATCTATATATTTGTACCAGAGACCGAAGCAAAGCCTATTCAAATTATTCTGATAGTACTCGTCGATCGTCGAGACCTGATGCTGCTTCTTTTTCCTCATGTACATGCTCAGTCGGAACCCTCTAATCGACTTTTCTTTGTAACTACATTCGCTTTTCCTTATCGCACGTTTTAGGAGTGCTTCTCTTTGGAGCTTCATTCTAAAGTTGTCAGCCATCGTTCTCAGAGCCATGCGGAACAGTTGTGCACGCGTTTAAGAAACCACTCTAGCCGAACTATTTCGAGTACGTTATTTGTAGTTTTTCCACACTTTCAGGCTCCTGATGATCGAGGATATTCTGAGTTTACGCAGCTTATGCTGCATAGTCTGCACTCCCTTCACAAATAGCTACCGCATGCCACCGAAGAATCGGATGCTGCAGCCTAATTACCTCAAAACCAATTTCTTCTGGATCTTTTAAACATGCGAGTAGATCTGCATTCGAGTTTCTCTCTCTACTTTTTTCTCGACAAATAAAGTGGTTGCCCATTTAACATGGCTCTATCTTCGCAACTGACAGATCAACCTTCCGGCTTTTCGAACCCGAACAAACTCCGAAAAGCATTTCTTGAGAAGATGCCGATCGAACAGCTGGAACTGCCGATTGAGACTAGCTTTTGCTATGGAAGTCTTGGCTCCCAATAGCTGGTTGCATGCTGCTAAGTCATACTCTACTTTTTTGGGAGTCTGAGCTTCTATCAGGTACTTGAGGATAAGAACGGCATAATAGTTATCGTAGCCAGGATGGGGCTTACGGCTGCTGTAGACTCGACGCAGTTTTCTCAGGAATTATAGTTTGGAATATTTTTCGCGCAGGTACCGGACCCTATTTTCGATGGCCTTTTCGATGCTGAGGACGGCTACATACATATAATGGCTCGAAATACTAATAAGCATAGATTGGTACAGTAGTTGTCGAGTATGGCTTGGAAGTGTGATCTTATGCAGTTAAGATTACAAGCTCTGCTGATTTTCTGGATTTTGAAGGCTTCAGATTTTTTTTCGAGACAGAATTTCTTCCAGCCGAACAGCGACTTCACGACGAGGGAGACATCGAGAAATTATTTGGCTCTCTTCAAATCGACGAGCTATTTTTGTGCGTGGAAGGTTTTAGCCTTTTTGCGATGGAGCATGAGAACCATGGCGTGAAAAGCTATGGCTTTGAGTTTGTTATTCTATTAGACATTCAGGATCGGTATTGGGAAGAAAAAGTACGCTGTCGATGTACAACGGTTTGTCATCCTCGACGATTATCTTTGCCTGGGACTCGCTGCGTAGTGTGTGACACCTTAATTATCTCAGAAAAGGCTCCGTGTGCACTTTGCGTCGCGTGTATCTCCTACACATCTACCCATTTTTGGACAGACATCTCCACGCTTTCCGAAGTATCCTCTTTTCGTAATGCTCTTGCCCCAGAAAAAAAGAGTGTTTTACACGCTCCACCTACTTTCGAACCACCAACTTAAACAGATCACTGCTTTTTGCCTCTGGGTGCAAACTCACACAGTAAAGGAAAAAGTTGACTAGTCTCTGGGCCGAAGCCAGATTTAGTGTGGAGTCCTTCACCTGTAGCTTGATGGAGACGAGAAGCGAGTCGATGTTTGAGTCAAGGGGAGTGGAGATGAGATTCTGAATTGTTTCAAGGTCTAGATGGGAAAGAAGGGTGAGAGTGGTATGGTACCTTGGGGAACTTCTAGTTGCAAGTCTTCGATGTCCATTGAAGAGCCTAGAGATGGAGTGTAATAAAGATTAGCCCGTTAGATATTAAAATTAAGGTGGTGCGTTTATAGTTTAAATAAAAATGGGGCCAGCCTTCCACATCGGAGTCCCTCAATAAAAAACCCTCGGAAGACATTTCATCTGTATTTCTCCGCTGCTTCCTTGAATTCTAATATAATCAACCGTGCATTCTCAGTAATGGTACATTCAAATTACTCAACACAATAACCACTTCAGCATAGCCCCGGTAGCTCAGCTGGTTAGAGCTTTGGTCTTATGAGCCAAAGGTCGCGGGTTCGATCCCCGCCTGGAGCATCTTTTTTGCCCCACGTCACGCGTACCGATCCAGCTGGTTCAGATCATTAATATGGGATGAAATAGTTTCATAGAATATCTCCTCAAGGTACACTTCCAGAGTCTCTAATTTCATTCTGCCGTCCTGTTGTTGGTCTCTATAGTCTTCTATAAGTCGAGTGCCGAGCACTCTGCCCTCGTTATGCAATTCGTCTACATGTCGCAAGAGGCTTAGTCCCAAGGCAAGTATCAACAACTGGGATTTTTGTTTGACCCCCTCACTCTCTGAAGTCTTTGAGCAAATCTCGATACCCTAAGCTGCCAGAGCTTTAAACTCAGTCTTGATTTCATTATAGAGTACTTATTATTTAGGAATAGGGGCACTGAAGGGATACAAACTGACATATTCATGTTCGACTAGTGTGCATTCGGACTGAATTAAATCCCAGTCGTTGTCCACTTACTATTCAGTTATGTGCACCTTTTCGAGCTGATGCTTCCTTTTTCTAATGTCTTGTCTGAGTTCTCTACAGTTTATGGAGGCTATTTTAAGCAAGTACCATGACAAGAGAGTTGCTTTTTCCCTTGCTCTATTATATTGTTTTAAGGATTGAACCTTCGAGCTGTATTTGTAGGCTAGTTTGTAGCGTATATAGGAGGGATTAAGACCAAGGTCAGTGCGGTTAGAAGGGTTGAGAGCAGATGTGAAGGAGTGGCGGTGAGGGGTTTGGGGATGAGACTCCGTTTTTTAATTTGCTAGCGATTATATTCTGAGGGTGATAGTTTTGAGACTGAGATGCATGAGAGAAAATTTGCTTTTAATTATTTTATCGTTAAAGGAGTCGTGGAACAATTCATGGAGGAGCATTTCGGAAACCGGCATCCGTTTGTGCACTTCCTACATGAAGACTTGGCTGAAGAAGTGCTCGAGGGTCAACGATACCTCGACGCTGTTTCTAGCTTAAAGCACAAAAATATACAGAAATTTAGAGTGATGCAATACCGAAGTGTTCCTCCTTCAGGGTGAAATTCGATTTACCACAGATGATATCATTCTCGCAACTGAGATTGGAGTGGTTGAAGGGAAGTTCACGGAACAGCATCCAGTAGAATACTACAGCAGCAGACCATGAGTCAGTCTTCGGGCTCACAGTCTTGCCTTTAATGACTTCGGGAGACTCAAAGCCAGTTGTTTTGTGCATTTTCTCAGGCCTTTAATTATACTGAGTGAAGGTGATAGCAGCGGGGTTGGGCATTTGAGGCAGAACTTAGATTGGGTGTGCTTTGACAGCGTGACCGAAGTCTATAAGTTTGAGATGGTTTTTGCGGGAGAACATTATGTTGCTCGGCTCAATATTACAGTGCACGTATCCAGCTTAGTTATGCAACCAATTGAGGGCAGTTAGCAGATCTCGAAGTATCTCTTTGCTCTACTGTACCTACAGATCCTCTTACTAGCTTCGTGTCCGGAGATCTTTTTCCAGGAGTTCTGTGATGAGAGCAGCGTGCTTGTCATTCTCGACAAAATCCACATACTTCACTACTGGACAGCTCACCGATTCTGAGAGGTCCTTTAGGAGTTGGTGCTACGAATAGAACTGCTGGATCTGGAGAGGAGTGAGGAGTTCTTTGAGCAAGAGTTTGGCTGCGTAGGTGTTATTGTGTAGTTTAGCGACCATGACATCGGAGTTATGGTTACGTGCCAAGACGTGTTTCCTCTTGATCTGGTAAGGGCCTAGCTGGAGCATAAGCAAGTAGATTGTGTTTTTGAATAATGGCTAGGTTTATCGAGAGATTGGTTAATGGCATTATAAGGGTGCAATATACAACTTCTAGATATTTTTATTTCCAGCTTACTAATATGTCGTCTCGTGGCATCGACCCTCCAAAACATCAATCTGACGCGCCACCTTCCCTACAAGGACTCGATATCACCAAAATCAAGACCTCTAAAGATCTTCTTAAGTGCGAGAGCCTTTTAGAACTTGTTGTGATCGTTTTCAGCCGGCACCTGCACCTCGAAGCCAAGCAAAGTTTGAACCTACTTGCTGAAGGAAATCGATATCTTGCCCATATAGCGGCAAAGGGACTGAAGGGGTCATTCAGACAAGTGGGCGATATGTATTAGAACTTGCTACGGCTAGAAACAACCATCAGTGGTCTGCTCTTGAAATAGAGAAACACGCTATCCCAGAATCTGTAGTTTATACTGTCGATCCTGAAGGTAGCCTTGGTCTCTCGAAGCATAGGTATTGCCATTATCAAAACTACCATAATTCTGGCGATACTTTATATTTGAAGCTTTTGAACAGAGGTATGTAAGCCTGCCCTAGAACTGTACTATGGTCTGCTATTCGCCACTCTGCCGGAAACCATTTTGGACCCTGCGTAGTTGGTGCTGAGAGATTGTGCCACGCTACTCCCATGCATGCTCAGGTAAGCCCACAGTTTTCTAATGATTAAAGCGTTTCAGGCACGAGTAACTTATATAAACAGTTTATAAATGTTTGGGCCATCTGATTCAGTCTCAGTCTTTGGAGCACTTTGCTTTTGTTGAGCTTAGAAAACACGTCCTGTCTTCAGAGGAGTATTTCCTCATCTTGAGAGTTCTCGTTACCCGTTGTCTGTCGGAAAGTCAAGCCTGTGGGATAGCTTTCAGTCTGATCGACCTCGTAGATGAGCAAACCTCTCAGATTTCTAACGAAAGCTCCATAATTCTCACGAGTAGCCTGGAGATCGTCCTCTACCTATTCACTAAAGTAGAGTCCAATCTTAGCATAAATTAGAAGCTAACTCAGCAGACTTTCGACATTTTAAGAAAGTGTAGTCGTAAATCGTCCCTTATCGTGAAAACTGCGAGCATCACAGTTTCCTTCGCTCTACTTGACTTCTTTGCTAGCCGAAAAAGTATGCACGCTGGGCTTCTCTTCAAGCGATCCGTGTTTCTTTTGGCTGAGAATCGTGAGCCTGAGACCAGAGAACAGATTTCTAGAAACTTGGTTTTCCTGTTGCGGTCTCAGCCTTCAGTACCGACTTTACTTCTCGCAGAAACTCTTCTGAAAGAATGTTCAAATAGCCCAGGGTTTATTGTGAGACAATGTGATTTTTAATTGTTAAGAGCACTTGTCGAGCACCCGAATGCAAAGGCGACAGAACTCAACATTTTGCTGAGACTGTTAGACGGCGCCTGCATGGGAACTTCGCTGTCGAGTGCCTACTACTGCCTCGACCTGATGGAAGTCTTACTAACCAGAATCTTTAAGGAAGATCAAGGCCAAGCAAAATAAGACAATCGACTGAGCGATGTGGAGTAGTATCTTATCAAAAGAATTGAAATACTAAGCGATCTGTATCTCATACTGTCCAAGCAGACAAATCGAAAGCAGTATTCCCTTGATCCATCGTTGCTCTTCAAGAAAACACTCATCTGTAGACTCGTCGTCACCTATCATGCTCTGAACTCTGCCGCACTCAATATAGCTTGTGAGCACTACCTCTCAGAACTCGCTAAAAAACTCTTCGATGCTAACATCAAAGACAAACACTACGACGCACTACTCACTCTATTCGGTATTCCCTAATATCTGACACATAAACATGAGGAGAGCGAGGAGCTGGTGAGAAGACAGGCCTAGCAGGCGCGGTCAGATTCGCAGAGGGAGAGAGAAGCCCTCGAAAAGAGTCTAATGCTTGATTTCGAGAACAGTAGAAGCTAAGTCGTCAGAAAGAAGAACACGAGTTCCCCCAAGCCGAATCCCAAAACATTAGAAGACATCGAAAACATCAAGAAAAGATTCCGCGAGGCTACTGAAAAAAAATTTAAACTCGAAACTTAAGTCAAACGCAGGCACGAACAGCTCTAAAACTCTATCAAACTCTCGTCCCTCGTCTCCAAAAATATATCCCTCGCCTTCTGCTCCAGGCCAAGTCTCCCACATTAAGACATCGAAGACATCATCACCTACTCTTTCGATTCCATCCGAAATCCCAACTTGCCCATTGACTTCTAGCTCATTGATCTCGATGCGTAGGAAGACAGGGACTCGCAGACTGTCCGAATTATCTTAGCAAGATATCGAAAATTCATCCAGGCAATGTTCACAGAGCATTCTAACGTCAGCGACCAACGCGCACGATAGAACCGTGAGTTCAGGATTGAGGTAGCACATACCAAAATCATATCCTATGTAGACGCAGTACGCATGCTGAAGGAAGCGAATGCAATAGCAATATCAAATAAAATAATAGTCCACGAAATCATGCGTATGATCAACAAACGCCAGCAAACAGGTCTTGGGGTGTCAGGGATAATGAGAGAGTCCGTTGAGGAGTTCCTGGTGCAATTCAGCCATGCATGTAACTTGCAGGATCGAAAGTACCAACAGCCTCCACTGCCGCTCGGACTCCGGTTAGAAAAAGTCCTCAAGGCAATGTCTGAGAACGAACTATAAAGACTTGAAGAGTTTGAGGAAGACAAAACATCGAGATAACTCACTAAACAAGTTAATCGTGATTAGGATGTCTCCATTCCTGAAGCTTATAGAAAAATTCCATTCACTGAAATCCAGCAGTCTTATCAGCCCACCGACGCCGTCATCGGATCTATCAGAAGCAAATACGTTGTTTGCCACTCAGTTCTTACGGATATTCTTTATGGTGCCTTAAAAATCCAGCTCTTAGAGCCCACAACAGCTCTAATCGCACAAGTGAAGGTGGTGGGAAAAGATAAACGCACCCCGATTCCTCAGATAGCTCCCAAGTCTGAAAGAGTACGTTCAACCTATCTGCCCAGAGAGCCAGACAGTAAGGAGCTCAAACGAAGAGAACATTCTAACCAGCTTAAAGAAATTCTTTAAAGTACGAAGGCATATGAATTTAAGAAGGTTAGGGCACAGAAATCATTGAAATCTAAGGAGAAGATGGCACAATCAAGTCTCTAATCATAGTCTGGGAGACGTGTACATGCAGAAGAACTGAAGAACAAGGTGATAGAGGCAAGAAAGAGGGAAGAAGAAGAAAATAAGCTAAGGGAGGAAGTTGAGAGGGCAGAGGAAGAAGCCAGAAGGAAAAAACAGAAATAGGAGTACATGAAATTCATCCAGAAAGATATCGAGAAGAGGAAAAACGAATTGACGAGTATCGCTGAAGGCAGGAAGAAGAAGTAGGAGGAGGCATAGTCAAAGTCCAAGGAGGCTCAAGACAGGAAGGGGGTACTTTATTCGCGTGTGCGCAGAAAACTTGAGGAAGATCTGCACGCGAAGGCCAGGAATGATCGGCTCGAAAAAGATGTCAAAGGACTGGCACATTCGGCCATCCTCAATCAGGACTACCATAAACCTTGCTACAGAATATTTCATGTATTCGTCTCTAAGTTCACATAGTTCCGACTCGACCAAGAAGAATGCCTTGACCTAAAGGCATTTCTTAATTTGGCGATGCAGGGTGGCATAACGCCTACGCTTTTCAGCGCCAAGTAATCGGTGCAATAGTTCAACAAGAGCGTGAAGTAAGGGTGCGGGACGAGATTAGATCTGGAGGCTTTTATTGAGCTGTTGTTACGGATGAGCTATAAGAAACAAGATGAGATCCGTCGACTGTTGGGCTAGGAAGCAGTGTTCGAGAATGGGAATCCGGAGAATGAGTTTGAAAGCAACGCCTCTGCAGTGTCTTTCTCGCTTCTGTCAAGTAAGTGCTCTCCCTCTAAAACTCCTTGCATGTTCATTAAATTAGATTTCCTCAGGTATTTAGAAAAGCACCTCGCACAAAGGAAATGATCTCTTTAACAAATAAACTCTATATTTACAAGTCTGTATCACAACACCCAGCATACTCTCACCTTCACTTGGCTGCTTCGGCTTTCACGCCCTTGCTCACTTACTTCTTAAGCACCTTCAATTTATTATTTTATCTCTCCATGATCTTATCGCTTATGAGCTTAGCCATCTGGCGGCCTGTTAGGTTCGGCCCTAGGACTGTGAGCAGTGTGTTGTTTTCGCTCATCAGGTATGCCAGGGTGGTATGGTCAATCAAGTACTTGCCGAGCTTCTCAGCGTTCTCGTTGGTGTACACTTTATTGCGAAATATCTTAAAGCCAGACATCGCATTGAGGAGTGCGGGATCGTCATTGTACAGTCCAGAGAGTCCGATGATAGACTTATCAAAGTTGGACAGGAATGACTGCATGTTTTCAGGAGTATCCATGTCTGGATCCAGAGATACGAATATGTTTCTTAGCGTGAAATATCTGGCCTCGGGAGATTTGCGCAGGACGTCGAAGGCTTGGCTCATTTTATAGAGGTATGTGGGGCACAGGTCAGGACATCTGCAGAACCCGAAGTAAATCACATAATAGCTGCCTCTCAAGTCCGAACTGCTCACCTCGCGGCCTGAAGTGTCCAGCAGACTCCAGTCACCCCCTATTTTCACTTCAGACCTGTCCTTTTATTATGTGGGTATAATTTCGTCCTACATTTGCTTGGTCGTGTTCTGAGCAGCCCTAGTTTGCAGGAACGACAGAAGACTTGCAATACCCACAGCCAGCAGCCCACCCAGCAGTATATGGTTCTTATTGACATTTTAATTTTCATAAGAAGTCTGATCTTCAGTGCTGAGGAGCTGCTTACTGATTTAGTCATGAGCCTTTTTTAGTTCTTCGGGGCTAAGACGAGGCTTTGGCCTATCTCCATCGTTATTGCCGGAAATGGCGTGCTTCCGAAAAGAGAGGAGTCTGGGGAATGCAGTGAGTCTACGCACAAGAATCATTGGCCTATTTTTATAATTTTCTAATAATTACTTCTCCTAGGTCATGCACCAGATACGACAAATATTGGGTAAGGCCTCCAGCTTTATCATCGGCAGGAGACTTTCCCGCATCCAACCTTCCATCTCCGTCCTCCATATTTCCGGAGACATAAACACTCGCACTACCCAGCGAATCACTCAAGACCTCGCTCGCATCTCCCCGAAATCCGCAGCAATCGCTGTCCTTGTCAATTCCGAGCAGGGTTCCATTGCACAGGCCCATATCATCACCCAAAAGATCCTCCTCAAAGCAAAATCTCTAAACATACCCGTAATTACCTTCGGCCAGGATGTTTGCGTGGGCTCAGGATTCCTCGTTTTGGCAGCAGGACACAATGCTTACGTCGATAACAGCACCGTAGTAGGCGGGACGAACGTAGGAGTCAACAAAGTAGATGCAACCGTACTGTTCCACAATTTTGGAGTGGAAAAGACAGTGGCACACCTTCCAGGCTCTCATTTCTTGAAGAGTGACCTTGATTCAAATGCATCCCTTTCTGGAGAAAAAAGGAATGAGATAAGTGAGATATCACGGGAATTCCGTACCGAAGTCGAGAGACAAATATGTCTGCATCGCAAAAATAAAGTTGACGAGAAAACTGTGAGCATGGCGTTGATGCTGGGGCAGGAGGCTGTGAAGACAGGCTTGGTGGATGGTGTGGGGACCTTCAATGAAGTACTGTCGAAACAATTCCATAATGTCAAGATCGTGCATGTGATGCCTTCGCCGCTGAGAAGGCTGTTAAACGAATTCAATAACTTTAGGATATATACTGAAGTAAGAAAAGCCTTCCGGACAGAATCATGATCGCAGGCAGACGACAGTACTGATAAATAGCTTTTAACTGTTCAAGTTGAGATAAATGCATAGACCTTGCCATATTTGGACATCTTTTGCGGATCAGCTGTTTAGATTAACACCAATATGGAGCCGTCAGACATCAATTTTCATGGCCTGGTAGGCTGTTCCAATGTGAGAGTGTACGACTTACACGCTGAGAACTGACTTAGTGGGGAACATCTCCTTGATGGTTTAGCGACAGTTATCATCGAGTAACACTCCTTTTTTGGCATCTTTGGGCATTATGCTCATTCGTATCTTCGAATCATTGAAAGGGTAGATTTTGTCTTAGTATGTAGTTTCCAGCTCCCTGAATTGGCTGAGAATCACCTCTTTGAGTTGTGCTCCTGTGAAACTGGATTTATAGATTTTGACTATTAGAGGATTGCCTAAGTAAACTCCGTTACGGTTCTTATGGCACACATAGATATTGCACTTCGAGGCATTGCCTGTGTTTTGATGTCCGTTCCTACTAACTGGGCCATCTTGGTTAATGGTATCACTAGCAGAATGCGTATCGACACAAGAGAGAGGAAAGCTTACGAGGAGGTCTTATTAAACAATTACTTTACAGTTAATTTTGGAAATTTGAGGGTATAAGGGTTCATCGAGTCTCAACTCTTTTAGTATTTTATCGGCTGAAGTGTCTAGAGCGACCATCCTTAAGGATCCTTCAGTTCTGGATTTGTCTTCGATAAGAGCGTTTTTGATGGTATCATTCTGTTCGAGAATGCCTAATGTCTCTTGTACTGTGGTACTTTTAGTTATGACGAGAGTAACTTCTTCCGATGTCCGAAAGTTCAATCGAGCCCTGTATGAAACCTTCAGCACAAAGTTTTCTCCTCTATCGTTCACAGGGATGTCCGACTTTTGAAATACGATTGTACTATCGTGCTTGATAATGTCGATCAGAGTTTTGTTGGACATTGCTCCCTCGGCGCCTTGCTATTGCTTTTGGTCTTCAGGATCGCTCACCTCAACGTACTTCCCACTCTTGGATGGCTTGTGTTTGAGCACCAAGTAGCGATACGACATGAATGTCTCTCTGAGTTCTGGCGACAACACACTATGAAAGATGAAGAATCGGATGTCCTGCAGAGTCGAGTGCTTGGAAAGATAATGACTGCTGCAGATCTACTTGTCTTCAGAACGGAAGACAACATACACTCGATCCGAATTCTATTTGTAGACTTCCTAAAGTCTTTCTACGTCAATCTCACTGTTCAAAAACAGTTTTTCCACGATTACCATTATGAGCCTGTTCCTGGGCGAGTCATTGCTGATAAAGTCTTCTGCCTCGATCCTTTGGATATCGAACTTGGTGCCGCTAGCTTCCAGGTAGTATTCATACTTGTAACTTTAGGTGTCGGTCTGGTACTTATCAGCTAAAGCCTTCAGACATTATTTGTATCGCAGATCTTTGCCCGTCAAAAAGAAGTAGTCGTCGATATTAAAAGCGACTGTGCCGTTGGGTTTGGTCTCATAGAGCTTTACTACCATTACCCAAGTGTTATTACAGGATTCTGTAGATTGCAGAAGGCTGGGAACCTATTCAAACTATTTGTTGTTTGAGGCAGGTCTAAGAGTATAACACTACCCCTCGTCGCTCCACAGGATCGCGTTGTCCCTAGATTTTTTGAACACGATCAGGATTGGACGAAAAATCTATCTGAATATCTCACCTAGTGTCGCATCCTCTCCTTTGTAATACAAACTCATCAGACCTTCCTTTTGGGCCACTGAGCAGAAGTAAAGCCATATACCTGTTTGGTCATCCGAAGACCCCTGAGGGTACTGAGACAATATGTAACTCAAATAATCCTTGATAGGCTGGTCTTTCCGCAGATATTCTTTAACTGTGCCGGAAAAGTAGTTGTTTGAGTCTTCAGAGGAGTTGAGGTCTGTCTGATAAAGCATGCCGTTAGAAAGGCAAGGCATGCCTTTGATCAAGTTCCATTCTGTGACTTGAAATTCGATGTAGTCGATGCGCAGTTTCTTTTCCTTTTCTTACTCGTGCCTTCGGTGGTACTACTCGTGTATCCATTGGGGATAAACATGGGCGGGAGCATTAAGCCTGAAGATTTTATGTTTCCAAGAGTCACTCACATACACCAGCATGTAGGCAGTAGACTGCATATTGATTATCTCCTCTGTGAGGGTGAGTTCTTGTGGATGTAAGTGTTTCACAGAATAGCTTCCACCGAAATTCTCATCGAATACCTTTTCGCGAGAAGCTTCCTCGACTTGCTCGTCGTTGAATAAAAACCATTTTTAGTTAATTCTCAGGTAGGCGTAGTAGTGTCCTGAGTTCGCCCTGCGTCCCGCATGCACTAGAACTGCATACAGAGTATAATTAGTTTTGTCGACACCTTTTGCCAGCTGGTCCACCCTTAGAGTTTCAGGGTATGTGTACCTGTCCAGAATTTTAACATTCTCATCGGTTTCATAGTTGTACTCAAACCTTTTGAGCTGGATCAGCAAGACTGGCGGTAAATTTGATATTACAACTCCTTTGCGGGCCCTTTGCTTGCCGAAGGTTTCGGTATCGTACATGTTGTCAGCGTCGAGCAACTCGTAGCCCATATACTCTTGGGCGAGGGACGACTCGAGGCTGTCGTAGTTTTTGGTGCTCAGCTGCAAGTCGAAGAATCTTTCCTGTCTCTACGAACGGAATTCAATATCTGTGCATTCAATGAAATGAGTGAGAGTTCCTTCGAATATCTCATTCAGGGCATTGAAGTGTCGCCCATCTGCATTAATCTTCTTCTCCAGTGCTTCAAAAAAGAGGTAGCAGAACTCCTGAACATCTTGTTGCACTCCTGTCTCCTTCCGAGACCATCCGTAAGACCTGCACAATTCCTGCGTCGATACCGCCTTGTTGTCGTGGGCCAGTCGGTAAAACAAGAACTGCAGAGTGCCAGGGAACTTATCAGGCTTGTCTGTGGTGTCGAGGGCCAGAATGATTTGGCGCAAGTGTGGGAGGTGGTAAAGCATTTGGAGATACGAGTTCATGTAGCAGGTATTACCTTGGTTGACTAAGCCATTGAGGCCAGGAACGGCGGAACCATTTTTGGGAATCGACCATTCCAAGTAGAGATCCAGGAACACATCAGATTTGATTTATTTGATCCCCATCTTCAGAAGCTGTTTACTTTCAGATGTATTCAACTCTTTGGTTGTCCTTTTAATGACTCTTGACTCTGTCTGGTTACTGACCCAGTAAATCTTCCCCCGTGTTGTCACTTGTAGAGTTGTTGGCAACTCACCAGTGCTCTCTATGCCCTATTCTTTAAGGCTTCCTCGTGGCATCTCATTTGTGCAATTATCCAAGCTGACTGACTCCGGCAGTTGTTTTTGAACGAGTCTAGAGCTGGATTTCTGATTTAGGGTGTATTATATGGACAGTGTAGAGTTTTCCTTCTAAGTCAGGGAGGCTTGGTTGGTCAGTCTGATAATGAGAGCAGGTATCTTGTTTATACTGATCTACTGTTCAAACCGGTCTGCCCATTTACGGAGAGGAATAGTAATGATGAGATGGACTTCGTCCCACTCTTGTTGTTCTTCGACCTTGATATCTGAACAGGTGTCGAGCGGGATGACTGCAGGGATGGGAGTGGTGTTCTATTCTTGAAAGGATCTGTTGCGGGGTCTTTTTCTGGCGCGTTGGGGTTTTACGATTGGGGGCTTGGTGTGTTCTGGCTGCTATGCAGGTTCAGCATGGATATGCTATTACTATGGAGGAGGCTTTTTGGTCAAGGGAGGGGAGGCATGAGCCTTTTTTGGCGTGGTCTGTGTGGACATTCGGCACCGTTGACAGAGATTCTCCAAAACACAGAATGAGTTTAATTGCTGTCTTATAGGATTGATATCTAGTTTATAATACAGAGGGTCGATTCTGTGAAAAGCCTACTCCTACTCTTAGACACGTACATCATGGGCTCCTGGTCTCCAGCTTGGTGGAGACTGCATGGCTGCCGCTCCCTTGGTTCCTTGTTGTGTCTGCCTCATCCACGTGATCGGGGGTTTCTTCCACTATTGGTCTAATCTATTGTGTGTTGGCTTCGCCTGAATCCTCGAGTCTTTGTTTCAAAACTTGTAGATTCTTTCTGGCTTTGTGGATGCTCCTTAGATTGTTAAAGACGGCGTCGAAGTTTGTCCTGACACTTGCGATTATTTTAGAAGCGTCTGTAAAGGCAGTGGTTGCTTCAAGATACATGCGATCGGAGTAATCGACGAGATCGGAAAGCGTATCGACAGTCTCGGACAGGTGGTGGATGCTGCAGAGTAACGGGAGGTAGGTTACGTAGAGTGTTGGTTGCCGATGATGAATTTATAGGTTTCTTCGGGGAGAAGCTCGCGTTGCATATCTGGGAGGCCAAGAAATTAAAATACACTCCAGCCTAGTCAATAATATAGCTCGTTACCCTTGTTGTTTTTTTAACGAACTTCTGAAATAATTCCAGCTTCCCATAAATCCTCGCGCCTGTCTCGAGTCTCAAGCATGTTCCGCCGTCGTGACCCCCGCACTGCTGACCCTAGTGAGCGACTACGCAAGCACAGGGAAACCGAGATGTTGATCCTACTAGACAAATGCACTCGTAACAAACTTCTCCGCCACCCATCCTACACCTTCCCAGAAATCAGCAAGGACGACAAAATACTGCTCCGCCAGCAGGTCAAAGATAATAATCTAACCCTTGTGGCTCTCCTCAGCGCCCACAAAAAGACACCCGACTTCAGTGCACTCCAGATAGACTTACGTCGCATTCTGGCTACAGTCAAGGCCAGAGTGGCTAATGCCTTCGCCAATCCCACCGAGCACAATTCTCGCAAGAGCAACTCTCGCGTATCTTCTGTACAAAGTACCTATCGCGGGGCTACTTCCTGCGCCAAGAGTTCATTTCCTGGCTGCCTGCCAGGAGGGTTGGCGCAGCTGCTGTGCAAAAATACTGAGGATCTGGATCGACTACAAATGATGCTAGTTGTGGATCACCGTAACAACAACTTCGTGCATCGAGGCCAAATAACTGAAGTTTATAACGATGAAGTGGTCAAAGGGTAGTCGGACAATAAATATAGCGACGAAGATTGTGCAGATGGGGATGATACGCAGTTTGAGGAAGAGGGCCTTTTGTGCTATCGCAAGTATAATCCTGCGGCTGAACTGCAGGAATACGCACAGAGAATCAAAGAACAGGTCAGGGTGATTAGTACTCGTGATCTGGAGACGAAAATTGCGAACCAGATCGACCAGGAAATAGACAGAGAATTCGCGAATCTCTCCATCTCAGATCCCAACAGTATCGGGATAGCCAATACTTTCCTTCCTGTCTAAGATTCCATCGATGAAAGTACACTCATGGGATGGGCCAAAGGGGAGCACTAACCCAGCATCCAAAGTTAAATCCCCCATAAAGAATATGACGAGTTTTCTAGCCACAACTTCGGGGCCTTCGAAGAACTTGACTGCTCTTTTAACAACCCAATCAAGTTATCAAGCCCCAATCATGGCGAAGTGAGCAAGAAGCTGACACTCTTTTCAGAAATGATTGAGGCCAACACTTAATAGAACTCAACCAGAGATGAAGGAAACCATGACTTCAGAAGGAAAGCCTTCCCAATCCGAGAAAATGTTTCGGAATGGCAGTGGGAGTTACCTTCCAAGGGGTCTCATCCTTCCGTATTGAGGTAGCACAACAGAGAAAATAGCAGACAGTCTGAAAACGAGGGCTGTAGACAAGTGGGGAACGGAAATTTAAAAGACCAAACGAGTGTTTGGTACAAGAAATTCTTGGAAACCAGTTCCAAGTATATGATCAAGTAAGATTATCCAGTGCCGGAGCCATCTGCGCTAAGCGTCAGCCAAACTGTCGATATTCAATCGAGCGGAATGGCAGGAAAATGCATGCAGTTAGGCTTGAATCTAGAAAAGGTCAATGAGACATGGAAATGTTCGGGGCCTCAGGAGTAGGCGACAGAGCTCTTCAGTTTCCGGAAGGCCACAGAGAACACGAAACATGGAGAATTCTACAAACGACTACAGATGGAACTGGAGGACACTGATGTTTCGGTATGAGGAGATCTAATTACTTATATGTATTTGCCGTGGCCGGAAGGTTGAGTTTCGCACTCGCTTATAATTACACCATTATCTCCATCTCGTCATGACTTTACTCGCAGCTCCCAAAACAAAGATAGCCTTTTTCGAGTTCACAGGCACCATGTTTCTAGCTTATGGCGTCGTCTGCTCCTCCATCAAAGGATACCCCTCTGATTTCTTCATCTCGTGTTCTCTCTACTTGGCCATCGGTTGGGCTTCGGACTTCTCTGGGGCTCACTTCAACCCAGCCGTGAGCCTCGCTTTGTACTTGCATAATAAATATGACTACCTGTGGTTGTATCTCGTCAGCCAAGTCTTGGGAGCTCTTACCGGAGTTTTCGGAGGTACATCTTTTCATGAGCAGTTCGTATCCTTTGTATAGCCTACCTTTTGACCGAAAAGACACTAATTCCAGTATAGGATGGACTGACGATCTCTATGTATGTGCACTATGCTTGTAAGGAAATAGTCGGCGCCTTTTTGTTTTGCCATAGCGTCCTCCTTGTGGCAAATAAGAACACTTCATTTACCCGCAAGCCTCAATATGTGCAAGCCTTCGTTCCGACTGCACTATTCGTCTGCAGATTCTTGGCTGGTAACGTAGGTATCAACCCAGCAGTGGACTTGGCAGCTCTAGTAGCTCATGCAGTGATGAAGGGAGGAAATATTGGTAGTTTCTGGATAGGAGTGGCGTCGCCGCTAGTGGGAGGAGCAGTGGGCGGGCTGTTCCATAAATTGGCTTACGAACCAAGTGTGTGCCTGAGCCGAGAGGAGAATAGAGTAAAGAAAGTTGGATGATTCTAGACTCGAAACTATTGGAGAATAAGGTGGAGAGCGGAGGCGAAGAGGGTTTAGCAATTCGAGAGTTGATTGATTTAGTGTTAAATAATAGTGCCTAGTTAAATAAATTTGATCGAAAATGGAAAGAACCATCATGGAAACACGTGTGTCTGCCATCCCCGAAGATGTCCTACTCGACCCCCGATACAGGTAGACGTCCCTCGCATCCCAGACCGAAGACAAAGTCAGCTGCGTCTTCGTCCAGCACAAGGCTCGAGTAACAACTCATTCTGATTTGTGTTGCTTCTCTGTGCCTCTTCCTCTGTATGTCTGTGAGCAGAGTGCAGAGCTATCGGGTCAGAGCATCCTTGTAGATCTAAGGACTTCGAAAGCAGTATTGCAAGTTGGAAGAGATGTTGGAAGATAAACTCTAAATCATCTAATAACTCAGAAACCAGGTGGCAGAATCTAGCAAATATAAGCACGAGTACGAGCAACTGTATTCTTAGTACTCCAGGCTGAGTCACGCACATAAACTACTCCAGAACGAAGCAGCCCCCGATTGTAGCTGTGCCTCCACTGCTCAGAAATTCCAAGAATCCCAAAAGGTCTTCAAAGAGAAGCTCGAAGAAGAAAAACTGCTGCTGAGCAACCAAGTGCAGATGTTGCAGCAAGAAATATCAAGTCTCAAATATCAAATCAAGAACCAGCCGAACCAGCCCACTGAAATACAAAAGTTAAAGTATGCCATGGTCACAACCAAAAGAGTGTCTGACTTCCGATTCTGGGACGAAAATACCCTATCTTCTAAAGAGCACAACGAGACACAGAAGCTGGGTGACCCAAGAGTCGGAGGTTTCTTCACAAAGAACCTTAAGTCCAAGTCACAATAAGCCGTATCGCAGAATGATTATAAACAGGAGGTCCTCAGGCTCAGAGATGAACTCGCCATGAAGTAGGACGAACTCAGCATCAGAAGCCAAGAAACTGGCTGTTTAAAAACAGATCTCTTGAATCTCACGCAAAAACTCCAGCAGAGCCTGTTCAGCGAAGCAGCATATAGGGAGAGTCAAGCAGAGATTTACCGGCTAATGGGAGAGTTGGCTTAGAAAGATATGTTGGTCGAAAGATTGTGGAGATAGGGAAGAGAGTACGGGGTATGTTGTTGTGGAATCCGGTGCAATGGAGGGACTTGCAGTTTGGAGGAAGTGAAACGGCAGCTGCAGAGCATCAAGCGAAGTTAGAAGAGATAACTTAAAAAGGTGCTGAGTTGTCTGAAACTGCAGACGGCTTCATGAAGACATAAGCTCAAATAGTTTGAGAGATGCGTCACCATCTATAACGACTTCTACTTCGCCTAAATAGAAAAGAATGATACTACATGTTTAAAACACAGGATCAGCATCAGCAGCAAGGCAACTTGCACCCAGCCTTTCCAGTTTTGCAGCTTTCCTTCTTATTTTTTTTAGGCTTTTCCTTTTCTTCTTCATCATCCTCTTCCTCTTCTTCGATGCCCTCCAAACCTTCATAGTCAGGCCCATAGCCCACACCCAGGTAGAACTCAATCGCGTAAGGGATTACTTCTTCGTAGATACCGCTGGCAATCACATATTGTTGTTCCAGCTGTTCCACTTCCTCGTCATTCTCCTCTTCCTCCTCTTCCTTTTCCTCAGCCTCGTCCGTGTCTAGATCGATGCTTGCGAAGAAGTGGAAGAAGGACTCTTCCTTTACTTGTTTGCTGGTAGTTTTGCGCTCGCCATTTTTCTTCTTCTGCTTCTTCTTCACTACCTTGATGGTCACGTTCTTGCCCTCCTTCCATCTGATCACGTCGCCATGACTGTTCTTAATTTCATCGCCTTCTAACGTGAATTCCTTCAACAGTACACTATTCTCGAACCATTGGTTCTCACTAAAGTAAAACTTCACAGTAAGGGTCTTTCCGTCCTCTGATTTGGTTCCCTCAATGCGGGTTAGGTGTTCGAGAATGGGCTCATCAATGGGCTTGATTTCGCCAGCGAACTCAGACTGGAGGAGGCAACGGAGCCAGAAGCCCTTGAAAGGTTCTGCTTGAAGATAGTTCTTCTGGAGTCCCTGCTCCTCAGCAGTGAGGACTTGTTCGACGCCCTGGAAATCTTCAGGAACGAGGGGACGGGTGCCTTCAATGATTTCGTTGATCTAAAGAGAATGTGGTAGGGCTTTTAAAACAAAGAAAATACTTTGGTGAGGTAGGACTCAATCTATTTTCTGTATTTGAGTTAGATGCCGTTGATCTCCTTCTCGAGGCTGTCATCGAGTTTACGCTTTTCGATCAGGAAGCCGTCGATGGCGATAGCCTGAACCTTCTCGGCGAGAGTGGGTAGGGCCTTGATGGCGTGTTGGACTTATTGTTCGGGGGTGAGTTCCTGTGTGGAAGAGGGTTAGGGAGGAGCGAGAGTACTTCGATGGAGTCTTGTTAGGGTTGCTGGGACTTGGCGTCGGCGCTGGTCTTGCGTACCATTTGTTGAACTGTTGGCTTTGTAATAATTTAAGGTTCTGATAATTATGCAATTATTGTTTGGGATTTGGTGGGGACTAGATCTACAACAGTGTGGAGTCAATAGGAACATCAACTAGCAATAATGCATATAGATGTTGCTTAAATCAGGGGCTGGTATATTGACACTAGGATTCGAATCAACGTATCGTTAACCGCCTCGCCCCAATTTTAAATGGCACTAACTCACCTGCCACTTCTTTAAAATATCCCAAACCGAAAGAATCCAACAAAACAGCAGATGCATAATTAAGATTCATCGTACACACTCAAATCAGAATCTGTCGCCCCTGATTCTTCTTGCCAACTGCAGATCTCTGGTCATGATGGTCACTCTTCTCGCATGGATCGCGCACAGGTTGGTGTCTTCGAACAGAGACACCAGGTACGCCTCCGCAGCCTCCTGCAAAGCAAGCACAGCTGAGGACTGGAATCTCAGCTCCTGCTTGAACTCATGTGCAAGCTCTCTGACGAGTCTCTGGAAAGGAAGCTTTCTGATGAGGAGATCAGTAGATTTTTGGTATTTTCTGATTTCTCTGAGGGCGACAGTTCCGGGTCTGAAGCGGTGGGGCTTCTTGACACCAGTGTTGACGGGGGCAGACTTCCTGGCGATCTTCTGGGCAACGAGCTGCTTTCTGGGGACTTTCTGGGCAGTTGACTTTCTAGCGGTCTGTTTAGTTCTGGCCATGATGGTGTTGTGTTTGCAGGTATTGATTAATTGATTATAAGGGTAGAGGACAGGCTTTAAGAATTAGGGACGGGTGGCGAATAATCCGAGTGAGGCCCTCAATGATTTTTGATTGGTTGTTTTCTGACCAATCAGAAATTAGAGCGTCTAGACTTTGGTTTTCTCCCCCGCCCACCCTATATATTAAACCACCCCTCCCTATACTAATTAAATCAAACACACACTCCACAATACACAATGGCTGTCGGACAAGGCAAAGGCGGTAAAGGCGTTGGCAAGGGCGGAGCTGGCAAGGTTGGAATCAAGAGATCCACCAAGAAGAACAACAAGGCCTCCATTGAGGGAATCACTAAGCCCGCTATCAGAAGACTCGCAAGAAGAGGCGGCGTGAAGAGAATCTCGTCCTTCATCTACGACGACTCCAGACAAGTGCTGAAGAGCTTCTTGGAGAACATCGTGAGAGATGCCGTGACCTACACTGAACACGCAAGAAGAAAAACAGTGACTGCTATGGACGTTGTCTACGCTCTCAAAAGACAGGGCAGGACCCTCTACGGCTTTGGCGGCTGATCTAATTGATAAATTATTGTTATTTGAAGCGATAGTAATGCCTGTATTAATTTATCTTCCCAGCCCTTTCAGGCGACAATAGCACTAAAATCTGGAAATGCTTTGGGCCCTCATGCCTCCGTAATCAATGTCTTCACGCATTTGCCGCGTCCAGCTTTTGCTCCAACTCCTTGATGTGCTTCCGAATATTCTCGATATCCGATCGGTCCAGTGACTCCTCTTCCGACTCTTCCTCCACTTTTTCGGGTTCTTCTGGCTTTTTCTTCCGTGTCTTTACCATGCCATCCTGCTTTATGTTGTACGCTTTATTGATCTACTGCTGCTTCTTGTGGCGGCGGGCCTCTTGTTCGAGGGCTGCTCGCCTGGCCTGTTCCTCCTCAGCCTGCTACTTTCGCCTCTCCTCTTCCTCGAGTTGCTGGATTTAGAGACGCATTTTGTCGACCTGTCCCTTTTCAACGCGTTGCTACATTCTGATAAAATTTAAAAAGGGGGGAATACATTTTGAGTTGAGAGCGAAGGTAGTCTGTTTAGCGTTTGTGGCGCTGAAGCAGCTGGCCGTGCTTCTCGTTCAGCTTGCTCAGGTGTTCTTCCAGACTTCTGATCTTGGCCAGGTATATCTGCTGCACCTTCTCATACTGCTGCTTCAGAATGGCCAGGTGTTCCTCCTTTTTCCGCATGTCCTCTTTGTCTAGACGTTGTAATAGCCAATTAAGGCAGGTTTTTACATTTAGCTTTAAAGTCATTGTTCCGTTTGGAGACTAGTTCTTCGACAGCCTTCTGCTAGCGCTCTTGCTTCCGCTCCAACTCCTTGATGGTTTCCGCCAGATACATGTTCTTGACACGCAGGAGCTCGTTGCTTTCTTGTACATGTTGCTCGTTCTGGTTAAGCTTTAACCTCACTGCGAAATACTCCTGCGCCAAGTTGTTGTGCTTCCGCTACAGATCCATGCGGGACTCCATGATTTGCTTGACTTCCTTACTGAGTTCCTCATCCCGTGACTGTGCGCGTTCCTAAATTCGGGAAACTTCATCTTTTAGCGCTTCAATGTGTGCACGCAAATTGGCTGCTTCTGCTTAGTAATGTTTGCGCAAGTTTATGATCTACATTTAGTGCATAGATTGAATGTCGCTAGGTGCTTGCTGGGGGTGCACCACACTTTGGATGGGAGTGCCTAGACCAGCCCCCCCACCCCCCAACGCCTTTTTGATTTTGGAATTCTGAATGGTGCTAGCGCCAGTAGTGCCCGTATTTCGTGACTTTCCTTCTAGGTAGGAGCCATGTTTGTGAATATTAAGCTGACTGATAAGGAAATAGAATATTACTTCATTGACTATCGAGTTCGGGCCGAGCTCTGCACGCACCTCACGACACTGCACCATGTGCTCATGCTGGGTGGGGTCGCATGAATGCATCAGGTTCTGGATCTTGTGTGCGTCGTCAGCAATTCGCTTTTTGAGATCTGAGTTCTCACGAGATAGTCGGAGGTAGTTATTCCGCTAGTCATAGAGAGCGGTACGGTGGTGGGATAGAGACCTTTAGAGATCTTCGACCTTGTCCTTGAGGGTTCTATTTTCCCACTCGAGCTTATGCTTGAGGTCAGCCTGGTATTTGCATTCGTCGTATTTGGAAATCCATTCAAGGCGTTATTTGGCGAAGTCTTAGAGTTTGGAACGATAGTAGGAGAGAAGGGAGTTGAGTTCGGTCTGCTGGTTGACTCCTACACGCATCATGTCCTCTGCTGCAGTAATGTCGACTGAACTCATGGCTGTAGAGTAGATTAGTAGTTAGGGAATATTTTTAAATATTAATTGGGAAGCCTACATTGAAGTTTGCCACTCCTCCATTCCTGCTCCATCAGATAAAACTATATATTTTCCACACTATACTCAGCTTTATCCCAACCTAGATGTAGCCTTCTAAGAAAATCACATGCATCAACCCCAAATGTCGGACCTAACTTAAACGCCCGAGCGCCCCCTTCATTAAGTGTCCCACCTGCAGGACTGACTTCTTCGTCTTCTGTCACGAGTTCCCCTTCAAACTGTTCGAGTATGTGCAGTGTTCTAAGTGTGTCAACTAGCTTTACTACTTCTTTTGCTTTAAGTGTTCCGGACTCCTCAGCTATAGCAAATATCGCATGGGCTCGATAAGTACTTGTCGTTGTGGCTTTCAAGGTTGCTATGTGGTATGCGGCCATTGCAAAAAACCCTAATGTTTTCCCCCCGATCGTCGGTACGAAGGCATCGCATGGAAGTGCGGAAGCTGCAAAAACCCATATAACTTCATGACGTGTGATCAGTGTTTCCACGAAGTATACCAGCCAAAGTTCGAGGCGGGACAGCAAACCAGCTGTCTCAATAAATCGTGTAGAGCCTACCTGAACATACGCCTATGCAAAGTTTGTAATTTCGTGTTCGCCGATAGCAAAGGCAGGGACTGCTGTGAACCCTGCATGAGCATGGAGAAGCAGCCGCCTCCCCAGAATCAGAGCCCGCAACCCCAGGCAACTGCAAACAGCACCCAGCCAAGTGCAAATGTTGGAAACGTGTCTAATAACAACACGTCGAAAGGTGTGAGCGACGACGCATGCTGTAAAGTATGCCTGGATAAGGAGGCCAACTTTATTAATACGACATGTTTCCACATGAGTGTCTGCGAAGAGTGCGTGAAAGCCATCAAACAATAGTGTCCTTTGTGCAGAGCCAAAGGCGAGTACAGAAGAGTCTTTAAATGATATTCTAGAAAGTGTAATCAACGTCGATTTGATACTCCTTGCTCGTTTCGTATGGGCATATCTCACATTATCATGTCTCTATAACCCAATGTTTCGCACAAGGAGCGGTTGTGACTCACGAAATCCCTCGGTCCCGATATCAGGATGAGGGTGTCTGGGGCAGGCGGGGGCATGAATCTGTTCAGATGGTTGGCTGAGACAGGTCCTGCAGGGCCCAGCCAGTCGGACTCAGGCTTTTCTAGCATGAGGTTGAAATTCAGAGTACTCTGCTCCAGATAGTAATTGAGTTCTTCGAGGAAGAATAAGTCTTTCTGTATCCCTAGAGTGGGAGGGAATTTAAAATTTAATTCTGATGAATATGGATATTTACTGAGGTGTTCACTTGCCAAAGGAGGCTAAGGCTTGTCTGATCATTGCTAGTTCCCACGGCTTCCATCAAAGAAAAGAAACTTGTCAAAGCGGTTCCATGCGCCAACAGCCCAATATACCGATACTTCTTACTTTCCTGTGTGCTATTCTAGACGGTCCCGTTTCCTAAATAACACCATCTTCCGTGCGGGCCCTTAATGTTAACCAAGTCACCTTTTCGAAGAGTCATCAGTTTTGTTGACATGTTGGCGCCAGAAGGGCTAGCAACCTTTTTAACCAAGATATCGAAAAATCCAACATCGTCAATACGAGAAATAGGCACGTATGGCTTTTAGATATCCTAAAGTTGAAGGTTAATATGTTGACCCACTTTGTGTCCCAAGCACTTATCCTGATGATTAGGGAGGACTGTGAGTCATCAAGCATCGAGGAGCAGTGTTGACAAAAGGAGATTACTGAAACGTAGAACATGTGAGTCGTGATTAACCTCCATCGATCCTTGGAAGGCGGCAGGGATAGAAGTAGAGGAGGGGCCGAGAGCACAGAATTGAGGTTTAATGAGGCATGGGTTTGCAGTAAGGGCTTTGAGGCGGTGGCGGAGAGCGTTGAGCATAGGTAATTTCTGATAAATTGTTGGACTATGAAGAGAGGGACAATTTCATAATGGCAAGCAGATAGAATAGATTATTTTCGAGGTTAACTACTAAATTTTGACCGACACCTGCTGGCCCACATCCATGAATAATTAAAAAAGACTCATCGCAATCTTCAAACTCTTCTTTGAACGTACCTGCCTCAGAATCCTCAAGCACCATGACCGTGAGTTCAAAGAATGGCTTTACTTCTCCTCCTGTCTCAGCCAAGATTCCCCAGACTACTCCAAACTAGAGAAGTACCTCGACTCTCTTGCCCACCACGCGTCTCTCAGCCCTGTCCCACTCTCTTCACTCCCCAATAGACAAGCAATAATTCTCCATGAAAAGCAGCCTCAGCCTAATACACCTCCGCATCATCCTGTGTCATCTCTCAGCAGCTCCCTCAAAGATGACCAGAACTATCACGGGTTTCTCCGTAAAAAACAGGAGATTATGGATAAATTCCGAGCAGAAGGCGCCTTCCATCCCAACCGTACATTTGGAGGGGAGCGCTCAACCACTCCGATCCAGAACTCCCATGGCAACCAGCATCCTATTCTTATGCAATAGCAGAAATTCGGTGAGGATCGGATGCAAGCGCACATTTCTCAAACTAAAGAGGGCCTTACGGTTAAAAATAAACTGCAGACAGCATATAAACAAGATAGTAGTGCAGGCTTAGAGTGGTGTCCCAATCTATTTTTAAAGAAATTGGAGGAGCTTGGGAAGCTGTTCAACGAGAATCAGATGCGGTTAGAGGTCAGTTTGCTAGGCGCACGCTTTTCGAATCTATAGGAAGAGCTGAAGTCAGCTTTGTGAGAATGAATAACTTTGTATTGAGGGGGTTTCTACAGAGTTGCAGCTGAGGCGTATATAAGGTAAGGTTCGGCTGCGTATTCGTGATATAACACTTCCCTGGAATTCGATAGACTTACTTGGATCTGGATGACAAACTTTGTTTTGACACCACTGTTCTCGCCTGCTTAATATTTATAATCCACCCATCCTAATATCGTATTATTAGTTAATCCCAATGTAGCCAGCAACATTACCGAAAAATATCCAACAGCCTATCCTCGGCAAGGCCTCCCTCGTCGACTATGAAAAGCTCAGCCCCATCAAAAATGGTGCTTACGGCTCTGTCTACATGGGTCAGAACAAGCAAACCCAAAAGAAGGTTGCCCTTAAAAAGATGCTTATTGAGCTCGAAGGCGATGGGTTCCCTAGCTCGAGCATCCGAGAAATCGCCTTATTGCGTGAACTCGAATCCCCCTTCATCGTTAAGTAACTAAAATAACATGTCACTCTCTCGAATTTGGTTTGTGGTCACTCTCGATTCTTAACACATCTACGCTCTTGGGTTCTCATCATATTATTTTGGGTTTGAGAGTGACTGGCGTTATTATGATATTGTCCCTTCCAAACTAGACCGACTGGCACGGTATAGGCTCTAAGACGTATTGATTGAGGAAAAGACTCTTTATTTGGTCTTAGAATATATCGACGGAGATCTGAAGGACTTAATCCAAAAGTCTCCCAACGGATTCGGCTCGGAGGCTATCCAGAAGATCTTGTATCAACTTCTCCTTGGTGTACAAGAGTGCCACTTCAAAAGAATCATCCACAGAGATCTCAAGCCTGCCAACCTTCTCATCGATAACGAATGTACCAGAAACCTACTAATCAGCTTTTAGTGAACCTTAAAATAGCGGACTTCGGACTTGCACGCACTTACCAGATACCAGCTAGACCATACTCACAAAACGTCGTCACTCTCTACTATAGAGCTCCCTAAATTCTTCTGGGCTCCCTTGAGTATTCGACCCCGATCGATATCTGGAGTGTGGGTTGCATCTTCGCAGAAATGATAACTGGACAAATTCTGTTCCAAGGAGACGCTCAAATCGACCAAATCTACCAGATATTCCGGAGCCTCGGGACACCAAAAGTGAGTGACTGGCCCGGCGTGGATCGACTGCCTTACTACCGGTACACTTTTCCGGACTGGCGAAAACAAAGCATGAGCACAGTTCTTAAGGACAGATGCAGCGATGAACAGGCTTTAGATCTGCTTTCGGTAAGAAAGAGACGTTAATGTTTACTCAATCTTAGAAAATGTTGTGCTACGACCCGTCGATGAGGATTAGCGCGAAGGAGGCTTTGAAGCACGAGTATTTTGCATCGATTCGCGGCTGCACCAAACACTCAAATTGAGTTAGCAGACCCAGACAATTTAGACAACGAGCTAAGCATATCTATATCACCCATCACCCATCAGCCATCATCCATCATTCATATTTCAGCACAAAACATCCGTCTAAATAGCTCATGAGTTGAGGGCCCTCTCGTAGTTTCTCCCCCCTACCGCCTATTTGATGCTATTGCCTTTCAGCCCCGAGTAGTTGTCCCACCCCGCATGGCGCCCTTCATTGTAATCCCTCAGTAGTGTCACTGCGTTTTTGGCTCCTAAGTTCGTAGCCCAGTCAGAACCCACCGAGGTCACTTTCGTCATATTCCTATGTAGACGTTTTTCGGTCGCTGTATTCATTTCCTCCTCGTGCAGTCTCTTCTTGTCGAGAATACTCTTCTCAAATTGCAAAGGGGTGTGTTTGAGCTACTAGACCTTAATTAAGAGGGGCAACGGCTTGGTTCTGGTGAGCGTGAAAAAAGGGGACATTGGATTGGTCAGTTGTTCTTTCGTAAGGCTGCTATCTAGAGATGTTATGGGAGGGAATCTTTCTGTCGGCTTCTGGGTCAATTTGGAGACCCAGTAAACCATCCTGACTCGCCTGTCCTAAAGCAAAACATTCTGCAGCTCCGTAAAATCATATCTTTCATAATAGTCGGTCTCCAAGTCAGAAATCAGAGCCTCCACAAACTTCATGTTGTACTGGATTTCGGGTGGCTCTTTGATCGTTAGAGTCTAGATCATGATCTTGGCTGCTGAACCCTTCTCCACTGCGAGCAGCTCCAACAATTCCTTCTTGTTGACTTCCTCTGCCAGCTGATTGACCTCATGGTCACTGAGGATATGCTGGGATTCCCTGCCTCCCGTCAAATGCATGAAGTTTTGACAGTGGTTGGTGCACTTAGGACAGAGCTAGTGTTTGATTTCCTGGATGTCTTTTTCTTTGAGCAGCTTTAAGGGTTTTGTTGGTGCTTTTTTATTTACAGCTGATTGGGTTTTGCTCAGCTTTTTAAGCTCTTAAAGCTTATGACGAACGACTTTCACACAAACCGAGCAAAAACACACTTACACACTATGCCAGTTCACAATCGGTCCGTACAAGGCCAGAACATCCATGCGCTAATTGATGCAGGTGTGTTCCAGGTTGGCGGGGTGTAGGAACTTCTTTATTGCCTCGAAAGTGACTTTGTAAGGAGTTTCGGTGAACTGTGGCGGTCGTTGGGGGATGCGAAATTGGAATATCTGTCGTTCCTTGTTGGCCTCAGTCTGGTCATCACTTCCGTGTAGCTCATTTTTGATGACAGAGGTTCCATAAGCAGCTCTTAAAGATGTAGGATCTGTCTTTTTGGCTGCATCGGGATCAGCAGGACCTATGAGTTTCTTCCATTTAGCGACGGGATTCTATGTCTCGTGACAGAGAAGGAACACGCAACACTAGCCACTCAGCATATAAGTTAGAATATCCTAGAAGTATGGCTTATTCTGGTGCTTATAGAAGAGGTTGAGGACCTCCTCCTTGTATAGTTCGCGCTGGATGATGCTTTTGATGAGAAAACCCTGCTACTCGATTGTAGTTATTATTTTCTGGATGGCCTGGGTGGAGAGGCAGGTGTTTGGCTTGATGATGCCGATGGTGAAGGATAGGTTTTCCTGCTTGGGATCGAAAAGCAAGTTTTCTGAACGAAGTAGTTGGGTGGTTGCCATGTGTTTCAGTTTCAAACGTGGAAATAATACTTACAGTTTCTTTTGAAGAGTAAATAAAACATGACTAAAACAATTCCTATAGACTTGGACATTCCATCATCGTCTCTCACCTCATTTCATCGACACCCACCCCTCCCAGATCTACTTAGAAATATATCTCCCTACCGTATTGTACTTCTGCAGCCAAGCATGCTTCTCCATCTCGCACAGTTTCAGCCTCTCGCTCGGCTCCTTCATCAGCACCTTCGTTATCAGATCACATAGTTCTGCCGACAAGTGGCTTGGGAAGCTTATCTCCACAGACAGGATCTTATTGTAAGTGCGTTGCTGATCGTTACCCACCTCGAAGGGTGCCTTGCCTGTAGCTAACTCATAGCACAGAACCCCCAAACTCCAGATATCGACCTTTTCATCGTAGTACTCTCCTTCTACGATTTCAGGAGGAACATAGTCTAGAGTACCGCAGAAGGTTTGGCGTTTGTGAGTTGGAGAGTAGGTAGACCAGCCGAAATCGGAAAGCTTCAAGACGCCTTCAGTGATCAGGATATTTTCTGGTTTAATATCGCGGTGAATGATGTGTTAGGAATGCATATACTTGAGGCCCTCGAGGACCTGCTTGATGTAGAAAGCCGTTGCCTGTTCGGTGAGCCGTTTCTGAGAAGGTTAATGGAATTGAACTGAATTGAATGGGTTTACCTGTTCGCGCAGTTCCTTGAAAAGGCACCCGGTACCGAGCTCTAGAAGCATGTAGATATACACTTCGTCTGCAAAGTAGCCATACATCTTGAGGATGTTGGGGTGGTTCATGTACGTCTGGATCCTTATCTCTTCGGCCAGCTGGTGTTCCATTCCCGACTCTCTGAGTTGTTTCTTGTTGACCATTTTGATCGCCAAAAACATCTTCGTCTTCCGATGTTGGGCCATATACACATTCCCGAATCTTCCCTTCCCCAACTTTCGTCCTAACTAAAACTGATCAATCCGCAGCTCTTCCTTCTTATCAATCAATGGTATCTTAATGAACTGCTGCTTAAGAGGCCTATACATCTGAACGTTCCTCGGCTGGCTTGGGTGCGAAGGCACCAGACCCCGAGGCACAGATTGTGTGGGGATAGAAGTGCTTGATTTATTAACATCGGGATCTTTATTTTTACTTACTAATTGAACTTTTGCAATCAGCTCTTTAGGAGGCTTTTTGATTGTGATGAGGCCTTTGGAACTGTTAAGATGGCTTGTGCTCGAAGTTAGGCTATTGGCCTGGCCAAAAGCAGTATTAGTACTCGAATCACTCAAGTTTTTCTTATGCTGGTTGACAGTCATTGAATTATTCTACTTCTATTTGGGATGGGTCGTGAGTTTGGCGGCAGTTCTGTTTGTGCAAGATCCGGGTTGACTATTAATACTGCTATTTTTGCTGCCAAGCTTTTTTAAATTCAGTTCTCTGAGCTGGTTGATAAGCCTATTATTCGTCGGAGATTTCTGAGGTTTGACGATGATATTGCTCGCCGTCGTGCTATTGTTGCACAGGGCGGCACTCTTCATATCTTGTTGCTTGTTGCGACTCGCAGAAGTGGCGGTGCCTTGTAGATAGGTTGGAACCTTTTTGGAAGCTGTGTCTTTGGTCGCGAGGGAGAGTTTATTGATGAAGAGGTCTTAACTATCATAGGTTTTAAGGGTGCGGGAGGTGAGAGAACCATCGTTGGAAGGAAGTTTTTGGAGCTCGAGGGGACCAACGGTGTATTGACGGAGTGTAGAAAAATTGTCCATGACGATTAGAAATAAGGATATTAGTTATGAATATTGAATTACAAGGCCCTTAACGACTTCATTTAACTCTTAAACTTCCTGAGGCTTCTTAATATCGTCAAGTCAAGACTGTCTCAGCTATTACTCATACATACCATCAGCATTTTTAGTCTATTGTGCGCTCTTCTAGAAGAGTCGCTTAGTTTCTGCGAGAGCCCATTCACAGATCGTAGATCTAGTCATTCCTCTTTTATCCTCCGTAGTAGCCGTTATGCTCCTGCTTTGCGATCGGAACTTACCTGGGACTCTGTTTTGCAGCTGAAAGGTGTCTGTTGTGAACGTTCTTCATATTTCCTAGTAGTTCCTAGGGAGTGCTATCTAGGATAGTCACGAATGGAGTACCGAACATGAGTTTAACAAAGGGATTCATCAAGTCCTCGGGAGATTCTCTGCCAAAGCCTATTGGAGGAAAAGGCGGCGAAAATATATTATTGACTCTTTCGTTTACAGGCACACGAAATTGGCGAGTGTCAGTTCTAACGTTGTCTTTGCCATCTTGGATCTAGTTGGTAGTGATCTTTTCAGTGCAGATCAGCATTTTTGTGTCCTCAGGGTCTTGATCGCAAGTGGTGCTTGAGGTGGAGGAGGTTTGGGCATAGTGGAAGCGTTGGTGATGGTTTTCGTCGTCTTTTTTGTCCTTGGTAAACCAGCCCATGAGCGTGGAGAGATGATGGAGTGTGTGAGCTTGGATTGTTTTTCGTGGATCGCAAAATGAATAATAAAGACGGAAGCCTAAGTGATTTTAATAAATACTGAATTAACCATCGACTAAAATTTAGCTTCTAGAATTGCAGCCATCTTCTGAGGTGATTATTCCTTCCAATACTAACGAAATCATCTGTACTCGTTGAAGAAAGCACGGAGCCCAGGCGGGCAGGCTTGCGTCAACCCTTTGTTAACATCCAGTTCCACCGCGTAACACATCAGAATCGCGTCGGCCCCTGTTCCGTACACATCCATAAACAGATTCGCCACGACGAAACTGATCACGAAGAACATTATCGTTGGGGCGACAGGCGAGAATATCTCGTTACTAAAGTAGTCGATGTTGTTTATCATTAAGTAACCCGAGAGTGTGCAGACCAGAGTGACCACCAGTTTTGCAAAGATCGTGACGATATGGCCTAAACCGTGGGTCATTGCGTACTCGCTGCGACTCCTAAGGATCAGATAGAATGCTTGGTGAGCAGCAGAACAGAACCCTTCCCCAGAAATAGCCATCATGATATATGCATTCTTGGTGATGAAGCGAATGAAGCGCTAGAAGCAGGCAATGCAGCACCTTGCGCAATTCAGACAGTGTTTACTCACGACATTCTAGACTGGGTTGTCACTGATTGTATGGTTCTTAGCCATGGCATGAAGTACCTCGAGGACTATCTGCAACATCAACATGATGGTTGTTAGAAGAGCCCCGAATGCGAGGGAGCCCAAATGGAAAGTCAAGGCTCTAGTGAAGCTCTTGCAGACTGGGGAAGAAGTTGGGGTGCGACTTATCTTGGAAAAATACCAAAATGCTGCGGTCGAAGCGATTGTGAATTGGCCCAAAGCGATGGCAAACTCGCAGTTCCAAAACAATCCGAATAAATAGTAGATGAGAGTTCTCTTTACGCCCTCGTCCCAGTCGATACAGTTGTAAGGGGAGCCTCCGCACTGTCCGGGAGTCCCGGAGCTATAGATATACACAGAGACGATTATCCAGAATGTGAAAAACAGAGCCTATTGGGGGGAAGGAGAAGATGTAATGTGTGGGTGGTTACCATGAGAGCATACATGATACTGGGTATCACAATAGCGGTGGGGGTTTATCGAGTGAAATCAGCAGTGGCTTTTAAAATAACGACAGCCGTCCTGATGGACTTGAAAACACAGATAAAGACTAGCAGAGAAATAGCGTCGATAACCCAGGCTGTGATAGCTAGCCACTTGAGGTTCTCAGGGTCGTGCAAGGCTGATGCAGAAGTCACTCTATTGGCGAACTCAGGATCTTGAGACATATAAAAGCATAGGCATCCGAAGGTCGTGAGCCCTACAAAATAAATCGCAATCAGAGACCAGATGATACAGCCTCCCAGATTTCTGATCAATATCATGACCAAAAGGGCCACAATGAGTGACATGAAAAGAATCGATAGCTCTACAGGCCAGGCGACACGCAAGTCGTTGATACTCTTCTACCAAAAACTGATGCCCACATTTACAGTATTAGCGATGGCGCTATTTGTGGGGTAGCAGATGTCCATCACACGAGTAGTATTGTAAATTCCAAACGATGTGCAGTTGATACTTAAGTTGTCGAAGCGGCAGTTAGACTGCTATGTTGTGCTGGCGGTGGGGCACTCATCGATACAGCAGAATATTGATGGATTGGATATATTGAAGTAGACGTATTTCATTGTAGCATACCCAGGACTGAATCCGCATTGCTTACCAGAAGAATCAAAAGGTGCCGCCAAAAGCTGGGGATCCCCGTTTGCGAAGGCAACAGCAGCGATCACTATGAGACCAGCCCAGAAAGCGAGGTAGACGAGGCAGAAGATAACGTCTCTACATCTGCGTTCTTCGGTAGGGCCGTCTTTGAGAGAATGTTCAAGAGGCTCTCCTTTGTAGTGGGGATCTTGTTCCTTGTAGGTATAGGGATTGGAGACTAATTATTGGTTAAGAGCAAAGGCCATACTTGGGAATCTGTCAGATATTGATACTAATAGATTATTGTATGTATGTATAAGATACCAATTACTAATAGATTATTAATAGCATCAGAATTAAAGGCTAGAACTCAAATTCACTGAAGAAATAGTATTTATTAGCGAGACCAAACAGCATACCATCAATTAGTTCGACTGTTCTCTTTTCCCCGTGACTGTAGAATCTCCTTAAAGAATTTCCATGCCATTTTCGCCTGCTTCTTCACTGGCTGTAACGGATCAATTCCAAATCCTCTTCGCCTACCGATCTGGTCCACCATGTCTAGGAATGACTCTACAAACTTATCTTTCCAATCTCCCTGACCCGAACAACCCCCCCTGATCTTCTGCAATTCGGCCTAAAGCTCGTAGACTTTGTTGTTCATCTTCTGTCTTGCAGTATGAAAAGACTGCTTTAGTTCTTCCTCCTTCATGTTAATTTCGAATAGCTGGCGTTAGAAAGAAGTTCTCCGAGACTTGAGTTATTGAACCTACAATTCTAGAGTGTGGCTGCGAATTTTTTCAGTTGCAAGCTCTTTCCTGAGTGTCTGAGATTCATGTTCCCCATCCTTCAGGAGACGCTCAAAGTCGAGCAGCCTGGACGCCGTCTCTTTCTATGCGAGAAGCTGGTGTTAACAGAAAGAGTACTTGAAATTTTCGTGTGCATTTTGTAGTTCATTCCTGATCCAACCAATTTATTATTTATAACTCCGTATCTAGCGATCCTTCGCAGTCTCCGAGCACTTTAGTCTCTCGATTTCCAGCAGCTGGCACTCGATTGTTTGCAGCAAACTCGATATCTTTTCTTGATAGAAAAATATTTCAGTTTCTTTCTCTCTTCGTTCCGGATAACTTCGCGAGTCTTTACCCTTCACAGGAAATGACTGTCCGATATAGCCGGGTCGCCTTTGGGTTCTATCTCTGCCTCTTATCGGAGAGGATCGCTTATTAGTTGTGAGGTTGCAGAAAGACGCGAGGGATGGGGATAAGTCATGGAGGCAGGAGCTATCGATGGAGGAAAAAGACGACTAGTTGTCCGGGGGAAGCAGGGTTTGTTGTAGGGGGGCGTTGGGACTGTACTAGCTGAAGGTAGAAGAGGAAGTATTTTGGCGGTTCATGCAGACAGTAAAGTTAACTGAAACTGGACTGATAAATTGGCTAACAACTAAATGACACGCCTCGTAAACATATGTGCGAGCACCTTAATTTCCTAGCCAGATTTATAATTAATTCAAGGCAACACCAGGTCTCCGCTCTCAACGCCCCTGCCAACTATGGCCTTTCGCTGGAATCGACTCTACAAGCTCTTCGAACCTCGTCACTCGGCCAAGCCCCTGGCTTTCTCTCTCTTCTCCTCTTATCAGATGTACAAATCCTATCTGTAATCCAAAGCGATCCAATAACTTGAAATGAGAGTCTTCCGCTCTAAAGTCCTATCAAAAGCCTGCCCAATTGAAGTATCTGGTACACCTTTCATTTAGAGAGCACTCTAGTGTATGAGGAAGGCATGGCGGATGCTGTAACTGTTTATCATATTTAGCCCCGTCATTCTCCTATTCCCATTGCGGCTGACGGGTGAATGGGGCGAGGATATATGGCTTGATCAGTTCGTTTCTTCTGTCACAAGTGCAGGGGTTGTTTTCATCAAGACCTTTCAGTATCTGTCCCACCGTCGAGACATTGTGGGCGAGACGATCGGCAGGAAGTTTATACACCTGAGAGAGGCTGCACCCAGGCACTCCATTGAAATCACACGTAAAGTGATCCTAGAGGATTTTGGAATGCCTCTGGAAGATATCTTCGACGAGTTCGATGTGGAGCCAATAGCATCAGGCAGCATCAGCCAAGTCTATAGAGCTAAGATAAACGGAGAGAAGGTGGCAGTAAAAGTACGGCATCCAGGAGTCGATGTCAACATTGAAAGGGATGTTGATATCTTTTTCGGGATCAGCAGATTCCTGTCTAATTTCATTAGTTAATTGGAAGTGCCGCTGACGAAGGAATCGCTCAAGAAAACTCTGACGGACCAACTCGACTTCAGGATCGAGGCTCGGAACCTGGAGGTATTCAGGGAGTAGTTCCGAAGCAACAAGGAAGTGAGTTTCCCAAAACCCCTAGTGTGCAAATGCAGTGACGCAGTCTTAGTGGAGTCTTTCGTAGAGGGCAAATCTTCAACTTACTATGAGCTAAACCAGGATGACATGAATAAAGCTATAGCCCGCATCGGAGCCATGGCATTCTTCGAGATGCTCATCAAAAATAACTTCGTGCATGCCGACTGTCATGGAGGCAATATTATGGTCCAAATATCAGAATACTAGGCAGGAATCCTAGACAGGCTCAGGTATTTTTCGTATCGGGTGTTCCGAAAGGTGCAAGATGCCTTGGTGGGCATGAGCGGGTACTCCTAAGTCATCAAAGAACTCATATTCGAGAGCTATGAGGAACAGGACCAGGTTAGGGAGATGGAGCAGAAGTTCGGCAAAAGGGTTGGCGTGACGTTTATTGATGCAGGAATCGTGATCGAGCTGGATGAATCAGACCGACTGAACTTCACCAGCTTCCTGAAAAACCTAATTAAAAGGCACCCCGACGACTGTGCAAAACTCCTTTACGCTCTCAGCATGTACAAAGGACAAAAGCTGATTTAGAAATAAAATTATTTCAACGATGCCTACTACAACGACCTCAAAGAGTTGTTCGTCAGACTCACCAGCGTCCGCCTCAAAGACCTAAAACCCCTAGAGTCCATCTTTTAGATGCTAGCAATCATCAGGCAGCACAAAATGCGCCTAGATGGACAGTTCGCCTCGCTACTCACAAACATGCTCTTGCTCGAGTAGATCGGCAAACAGCTTAACCCTGATATGAACATGCTGAAGGCGGCTGTGTTTTACTTCTAAGACATATGATCAAGTGGGTATCAACATAGGTTTTGGTTGATTTCAAGTATTGTGTTCAAGGCTGTAGATGAGTCTTGAAGGGTTCGGTGAGTTGCTTCGTGCATAGGCGGACCACTTGCGAGCTGGTATAGTTCGTGGTCAGTCCTTCCTCGACGCATTTGTTGAATTTGAAGTTCAGGAACTCCATCTGGTGCATCAACTCGCTCATCCGGATCTTTTCTTCAGACACACAATCTACGAACTACTCGATATTTTTTTTTTTCAGACATTCCTATTTGGTGATTTTCTTGCTGAGAGAGTAGCGAGGCTCCACAATTTGCTTCATGACTGCAAGCCAGAACTGGCGGTCAGTGCCTTGCGTTGTGCTCATCCAGACTTCGGGAGGTTAACACCTAGTAAAGTAAAAATACTAATTAATTAATTGAGGTCCCTATGGTAAAGGTCTGGTATTATGGAAATGTGCCTCTTCAAAGACGGAATATTATACCCCAGACTGGCTTATTGCAGCAAATATAAAGAAGGTGTTATGAACCCCGAAGATCACCCATTCAGTCAAATTTTACGGAGGGCCTCTTCTTTAGGTGCAAACGATGTCTTGCAGCTGCAAGAGACTTCTGCCTGCGGGTTCTCCATCACACAGAATCCAGACTTCATCATCCTAGTCTAATGGTCGATAACACACCCATCGATTAAACCGAGATTTTCCTTGTCTATTGCAAGCAATACGTGTTACGCGCTGGACTCGCTGTCTACTCTTTATTGGTAAACATAATCACTATCCTTTAAATCTGTGTCGAACTTGAACTTATAGCGATAGCCTTCACAGCCTTCGCCTGCCTCGATTTCAAGGCGAAGGAATCGGTTGGGTTGGTATTTAGACTTAAGAGCCTAGGGTGATAATTGATAAGAGGATGTTACTTCTACGCAGTTGGGAGTGAGTTTGACTTGAGAAGTGAGTTTGCTGATGAGGTACGTGTTGATGAATGTGCGGAGCATGGTGACTATAGCTTGATCGTGAGTCTAAGCAAATCTGGTTTGTTTCTTTGTTGTGAATATTTATTGATTATATGAGGTTTTCTTTGTCCATCAGAATTTAGATTAGGTTATAATAGTGTACTTACCTTGCATTAGACGATGTCGCCCTGCTGCCAGAGTTGAATCGGATGAGTCCATTTACTCAGGGGTTGGGGGTTGGGGTTGGGGTTGGGGTTGGGGTTGGGGTTGGGGTTGGGGTTGGGGTTGGGGTTGGGGTTGGGGTTGGGGTTGGGGTTGGGGTTGGGGTTGGGGTTGGGGTTGGGGTTGGGGTTGGGGTTGGGGTTGGGGTTGGGGTTGGGGTTGGGGTTGGGGTTGGGGTTGGGGTTGGGGTTGGGGTTGGGGTTGGGGTTGGGATCATGTACCGTAGCTGCCCCATCATCCTCAACAACTCTCTATTCATTCCGAAATCAGTCTCCTAGCCTTTTTCTCTCCGCTCCACTGTCCCCTCTTCCTTTTTCTCTCTTCTAGACACATCAATAACCTGTCTCTCTGCGGCTACTCTACCAGCTTCAGCGTCTTTTTAATGCTTGGAACCTCCGATGAAGGTTGGCTGGACACAGGAGGAGGTGGATGGAGGGACACTCATCTTGTCGAGTTTGTGGAGGACGCATGTGGTGTAGAAGTGATAGGAGTTGGCGTAGAGTTGGGGGTCGAGTGAGGCTTTATAGTGTTAAATGATGTGGTTGTGAGTGAGGAAGTGTTTCTCCATTTTCTGGTGGTGGGAGCGGCACTGGTCTGCTGACCTTGTCTCAATGAATACCGACATGACTTTGAATATTTTCCAGACTCTACTCAGGTTTAGGTGAACTTGTTTTGAAGAAGTTGTACCTGAAATATCGACGCATTTCCTTCACCTCGAACTTGTTCGCATGGTACTCCAGGAATATGACATACTTCAGCTTCTCTTTCTCAGACCAGTGGCCTGTTCGCAACCCGCCTGTCCAAAGTCTTTTAGGACGTTTCACCCGCTCCTGAAGCCCAAGAGTGTGTTCGGGGAGTGTGAGGGAGAGTTAGGGGCTGGCGCGAGGGAAAGGTCGAAAGCCAAGTGGTGTATAGCTGGTGGGGAGAGACGTGTTGTGCATCGGGTGTCTTTGGAATTGGTATGAATTAAAGTATTTGGATTTGAAGGTCGAGGTGTTGATGGCTGGACGAGTATTTTGAAAGATTAGTTGGTAAATGCAAGAATCGAATAGCCCATTGTGTAATATGAAATTTCTGGCACCCATCTAATCAGTAGTGGTTAGAAATGCCATCAGTCCGACCCTCAATGTATCACCTTCCGTAAAACCTAGATCAGCTCTGACTACACTTTTCTTAAACACCATGCCCTTTTCGCCCATCTGCTCATTGCTCCCATTCCTTCCATTTGGCTGCCAGGTGGGAGGCTGGGATGAGAGGTTTCCGTCGAGACTCCGGCACGTCCAGCTACGAGATACGATTTGTATCACTAATGAATTGGCATTTACTGAATTAATAACTCGAGACCCTTAATAAACAACAAATATCATTTCAGTTGGCAGCAGATGGGTGCCGATGCCGCTTATTTCAGCTACAACTTGCTCCTGATGCCACTAGGTCGTTTCCACAAACCGTACAGTTCCTTGTCCCATGGTCAAACTCTAAACAGTTCCCGTCGATCTCAATACACACATAGTTCTAAACAAAATAGCCCTCCTTGCACTGGGAGCAGTAGCTCAGAGTATACTTGCGCAGTTTTTGTCCATCCCGAGAGTGGGTATAGACACTCCCCATCCTGTAGGATATACCCGGGCTGGCATCCTGTGCATACCTTCTGATTGTAGTCGAAAGAAGTGCATAGTAGACTGACGAGTGTGCACTTCTGTGTAACACCGTCTAAGTAGTAGTTCTGCAAACACTCTGCACAAGGACCAGGCTTGGAGGTGTCGGCGCAGTAAGGATCGATCTGCCTGAACTTAGCAGTACACCTGCCAGCAAACAGTACGAATTCATCGAAGCAGGATGTGCAAGATCCTCCTTTCATCTCATACGTTTTACATTAGGATCGAACAGGCATGCAGTTGATGCCGTCCAAGAAGAACCCATTGATACATGAGATGCATTTATCATGGCTAGCAAGGGCACAATTTTGATGTACCTTCTACAGTTGGGTGCAGTTTCCGTTGCTCAGGTAATAACCGGAGTAGCAGTCCAAACAGGATCCATTCGTATCGATTAATTTACACTGTTGGTTTTGATACACGCATGCCAAATTAGTATTCAGGAAGTAGCTCTGTATGCACTCCACGCACTGGGGACCTTCGAAAACCTTACAGTTGGCATCTCTCTTGGTGAGTGAGCAGTTGCCGGACTCCAGATCATAGCCTGGGAAACAAGACAGACAATGCCCGGTTCTATTGTTGGCCGTGGCGCATAGCTAATTGATCTTAATACATGCCAGTTATCTGTTTAGGTAGAAACCTGTATTGCACTCTTCGCAGTTGCCGTTAGTGTTGTTAATCCTCCGGCAATTCGGGTCTTGCACTTTGTAGCTACAGACCCCCTCCGCCAGGAAGTAGCCCGGAAAACACACTTTGCACTCTCCATTCCTAATTGTTCGACAATTCTCGTCGACACTCTTGACACACTGGCCTGCCTTCAGGCTAAACCCTGAGATACACGCCAAACATGCGCCGGAGGGGCTGCCTGTTCTGCAGTAGGGGTCCTTCTTGTTTGAAATGCACGCGCCTGCCTTTAAGGTATAGCCAGTAAAACAACTCAGACACATCCCGTAGACGTCATCCGAAGTCGCACAGAGGGGGTTAGTTGCCACACATCTTTTGATAATGTTGAGAGTGTAGTTAGCTGCACACTCCACGCAGGTGGTGTTCTTCATAGTCCTACAGTTCGGGTCTTTGGCGCTAGTTTTAATACAAGCTCCATTCGGAGCCAGGCTAAAGCCTAAGTAGCAGCCTGTGCAATGCCCAGTATTCTTGTCATAGTCCTGGCAAAGCTTGCTCACCTCACTGCAAACTGTTCCTTTCTTCCAGAATCCGATATCGCACTCCCTGCACTCCTAGTCAACGAATATTTTGCAATTCTTTGGTCTTGCTTTGGTCTCCTGGCACCGGCCTTCAGCTAGTGCAAACCCTGCAAAACAAGTCAGACAATCACCTGCATCATCAGTAGTTGCGCATGTTGCAATTTTCCGAACGCATTTCCCTTTGATAAGCTTGTATGTAGCCGTACACTCAATGCACTCCGAAGTGCTGTTGTTGAAATTTCTACAATTTAACTCTAACCCGACCTCGGCGACAGATAAGCATGCGCCTTCAGCCAAAATAAAATTGCCTGCACACAACTGGCATGAGTTGGAGACGAACTTGATGCAGTTGGACACGGGGATTTCCAAGCAGATGTTTCTCTGATCCAAGTAGTTACCAGCCGAGCAGCTCTCGCAGACCCCTTCCGAAGAGAGAACGGCGCAGGTTTGCTGCTGACAGAATCCTTAGGAAGGTAGAAAATAGCCCACAATACAAGTGATGCAGGTGCCATTTTCTTGGTGGTAGGTTTTGCAAGTTTCACTGACAGCCTTGCAAGAGCTGTTGTTGTCGAAGAAGAACCGATCAATGCACTTGACACACTTGTTTGCATTGGATTGTTGGCAAGTTGAAATGCACGAAGATTAATTGTTGAGCCAGTACCCTGGGAGGCAGCTCTGACACACTCCCATTCTGGAAATATTACAGTTCTGATCGATACAAAATTTGGGTTATTTGGCGGCCACCTTCATCCCTGGGCGGCAGTTTAGGCAGTTTCCGGTGAACAGATTCGCAGTCAGGCATGTTGTACTTACTGGAAGACACCTTTCCGAGAGATAAAACCTATCTTTGCACATTTTACACACGCCATCTACATACTTCGCACACTTCTCATCAGCATCGGGCACTACAACACAGTCCCCACCCGTTAAAGAATGTCCTTCGAAGCAGCTCAGACATTCACCTGTTTCTCCATGCGAAGTTCTACATTGAAGCGAAAACTGAATGCACATGCCTTTCTTCAAATAGTATCCTCTGGAGCACTTGAGGCATTCGCCAGAGAGGGATGTGTTGGCACAGTTCGGGTCTGCTACTATTTAGACGCATGTACCCCCGCTAACCCTGAAGCCAGAAAAGCAGGAGGTACAGAAACCTGTGGCCATCTCAGCTGTCCTGCAGATATGCGAAATCTGGGTGCAGACTCCTCTGTTGGACCAAAAACCATTAGAGCATTGGCGGCATGATCCGTCTTCAGGATCAAAATCCAAACAATTGTTATCAGGGCTGATGACTTTACATTTTTTGGAGGCATCTTTAATTCTGAAGCCTCTGGCGCACTACACACATAGACCTCTTTAGAATGTCTTACAGTTCGTATCGTTGGCTAATCCTATCGTACGAGGAATTTTGGAATTGTTGCTGAGTACCGGGGCCGGCAGCGGACTGGGGTTTGGTGGAGGCACGCTCGGTACTGGAGTCGTAGCTTGAGACTTGGGAGCGGTTACAGACTTCTTGTTACATTTTCCCTTATCGAGGATGAATCCGTTAAAACATGAGAGGCATTCGCCATCTTTTTTATCGTAGGTTAGACAGAGAATGGAAACAACAAGACATCTACTTGTTTCTGCCAAATAGTATTTCTATTCGCATTATACACAGCCCTTAGCAGACCACACTTTGCATTTTGGGTCATGGAGTGGTACGGAGGGGGCTACACTCGGATTCCCAGAAAGAGCTGCGCTTTTAGACGAAGTTATTGTATTCATCATGGAGGTCTGAGTGGGGGTACTCGTTTCACTAGAAATTTGTACAGGAAGAGTTTGATTTTTTTAATCAGATTTGGTAGACTCGCCTGCATTCATAGAAGGAGTGCCTGGACTGACCAGAACACATTTTCCTGAACCGATAAGAGCATAGCTAGATTCGCAAGACAAGCACACCCCATTTACAGTAAAGTCATATTTTTGGCAAAAGGGCACAAGAGCAAAGCACTTGTGATTCCTTATCACATATCCGAGATGGCAAGCAGAACACGTCTGGGTCACAGAGTCCCTTTTCTTGCAGTTGTCCTGAATTTCTTGTAAGATCCTATTGCTGCGAAGCAGTTTGGCACTCCGTAATCCACATCTACCTTTATTGAGAGTATATGGGTATTTGCATTGCAAACAGTTATTAGGGGATATCCAAGCTTAGCAACGTTCCTAATTAACCTATGCTTTGACGGAGTGTGATTTGAACTGGTGGTTGGAGCTGCATGTTCCATCATTTTGGATAGTGTGAAGTTCAGGTAAAAGGCATGAGAAGCACACTGTATTTTCTGAGGGATCACATCTGGCACATCCATCTTTGCAATGATTCGCAGCAGAAACTGTGCCAAAGCAAGCGTTTGTAACGATTAGGAAAAGAACAAAGGCGAAAGGCATGAGGTGATGTTTGACTCCACGGATTAATAACTTTATAGTCAGGGATCATTAATTTTGAAGGATTTGGGATCAGCGGCTATGTTTTGAGGCTTTGACCCGCTGACCATCATTTAAAGAGTCATAAAAGACTGGCAATCCAGCCAAATCTTTACTGTCTTTATTATCATCTAAACCGATTCATAGATTGATACATCACCAGTTTCGCTAGCCGGTCTCAGTCTCTGACCTTTTCTCTCTGTTACGGTCCCTCTTTGTTCTGAACTCCCCCAGAACCCCGTTCTTTACTTGTAGGTAGACATCATTGAAATTGACGGGGTGCAGTTCTTTGGGCTTTTTGATCTTCTTGGTTTTGCCCTTGTCGTATTCTCTGTCGTAGTCATCTTTGTCTTTTGGCTTGGTGTACAAACCGGAGACTGCCGAAGCATACTCCGCCTACTTCTAACGATTCCTCAAGTAAGTCTAGGGATAGTATATTTCCTCAATGACTGGTTTGAGTTCAATGTTGTGCTGAGACTTCTATTATTTCTTCGCGACTGCAGCCTGTGGTTTCGATTGTGCCTAGACCATCTTGTTTGGTGTCTGCTTTGGCTTGGAGGATGCGACCTTCTGACTCTCCTCCACATTAGTTATGTGCGTCCTGGCGACAGCTCGGTTGGCCACGACTGCACATCCTGGCACACATTTTAAGTAGTAAATGTTCTCGCATTTGACTTTAAGCTCATTCACCGAGACTACCTTCGACGACTTCGCATCTACTCGGTACCAAATACCATTTCCAGCTTTAATGATTACGCTCGGCTCTGAAGCTTTCACGATCAAAATACTCGGCTCATACTTGGAAGTCTATCCTGACGATTCCACCACGCTCAGACACTCATCCAAGTGGCTGTGCCTCACCATATAGGGAGCCGTCTTCAACTGAGACTATGAAACCTTGATATTTTTCTTACAATGCGGGCAGAAAGCATGACTCACTTAAAGCTGTTTTTGTTTAAACCTATACAGATAATTATGACTCCACACAGTTCTTTTGGCAAGGTGAGTGCATGACTATCCTTCGGCGATTTTGGAAATGTAAAACTGCGCTTGAAAGGTTTTCCTGATGACTTCAAACTTAGAGGCATAGGCCTGCAGAGCAGAGTCGACTTCATTTTTAGAGAAGATGCTGCTGGGTAAAATCTGGTTGTTGGAGTCGGAGATGTATGCATTCAGATCCTCTGAGAGTTAGTTATTAATATCTCTGAGCCAGTTGTAGACTGGAGGAGCGTGGAAGAAGAGGTATTTCCAACACTCTGCCATACCGTGATGGGGCACGACTAGTTCGCGATGGTGGAAGGTATAAGTAGTAGTGGACTGTTGAACATGAGATTTGGCAGCAGGAAGGATGACTCCGTCGTAGACAAACTGAATAGGCTCGTAAAAGTGTGTCATAAGGAGCGATAACTGGTGTGGCCGATATTATAAAAGTGTTGTACAGGATGCGATCTAATGCTGGATAGTTGTATATGCAAATCTGGCACCAGGAGTCAACCTAACATTACTCTTAAATTTGACTCTACCCAAAACAACAATATATTATCAATATTCGAACCCAAAACAACAACATCCACTCCACCCCATGAGCAAGAACCCATTCGACCTCCTCGGCGACGAAGACGAAACCACCTAACTCCACGACAACAAGCCCAGAAAAGGTACTCCTCTTTCTCATCCCTCCTTCTTTGCCCATCTAGACAAGCCCAAAAGGACCACTGATCAGAGACCTCCTGTCAACAACGTTAACGACCACCTCGAGCCAAGAGTCAAGGAAAACCTGAAGGCTGTTAGGCTGAATGAAAAGGACCCTAGAGCTAACAAAGGTGTCCAGGACCACAGAGTCCATGATAGAAGACCTGCCAATGGTAGAACTTCTGAACCAAGAAAGGCAGGAGGAGGTGCCGGCAGCATTGGCAACTTGAAAGACGAGTTGAATCAGGATAAAATTTTGTCAAAGGTAAATGAGGATGGTGCCGAGACGGAAACTCCCAAGGAGCCTGTGATTCCGAGCGTGACTCTCTAGGAGTACTACCAGAAGCAAGGTGTAGAAATTAAAGAATTGGAACAGATTCAGAAAGGCCCTATGAAGAAAGGAGAAATCAAAGCTGATTGGATCACTAAAGAAAAAATGACTGTTCTGAAGACCAAAGAAGACCGTGAGATCGACGACAGAGCCAAGACCACATTCGTCAAAGAAGTCACCCACAAGATCATCATGGACTCAACTGAAGCACAGCTGCTCGGTATCACTACCCAAATCTATATCGTACTTACTTTATCTTTGGAGTTAGGTTTCAAATCAGCCCTGTCTGAAAACAAGCCTAGGGAGTCAAGAGAAGCCAGAGAGGCAAGAGAGGCTGCACAGGATAAGGAAAGAGCTGAGCGCAGGGATAACAGAAAACCGAGACAGGACAACCCAAAGAAAGGTGCCAAGCCCATTTTGCAGCAGGAGGATTTCCCTGCCCTCTGAGATTATGGCAGCGTATGTTTCAGATTTTAATTTGGTTACGAATAGCTAGAGTATAAATCAGTTTTACTTCAGTCGTCTGATGAGCGGAATACAAAACATGGCTCGGTTATGACTTTTTCAGTGATTGGTGCCCAGGATCATCCTGCTCTTTGTCGATCTCATAGTGTTCTATTTGTCCCACCTTCCAAGGCTGGCCCCACTGTATCTGCTACGATTTGGGGTTTTCTGTGATTCCCTTGATAGAGGGTATTCGAGGTATGTTTGAGGGTTGTTCAGGTGAGAGTCTTCGCATCTTGAGCTCTCTTCAGCTCTTTTAGTGAACGAAATGATAGTTTTGGCGATTCTTGGATTTTTAATTGGTTTGGAAGCCTCGGGCTGCTCTTAATGCAAGGCAGCCTTCCTGTAATCATAACAGAAGTCAGGATCCATCATTGGTGCGAATCTTGATCCTGCATGCCTCTGCTCTTAGACCACCCTTTCTACTAGCTTTAGCTGCTCTTTTTCGGCGTCCAACCCCTATATTTGGAAATCTCCCGTTCCCAAAAACCTAAAGGGAGCTTCCAATCTCCCATTCCTCAGAGCGTCTAAGTTTATGCCTTAAAACCAACTATGTTGTAATACTTCTATAGCACCGAGCTTAGTTCCCACCCTTCTTCTGGGGTTTTTAGACGTCAGACTCAGAATAAAGTCCCGACAGGCCTTACTCATATCGACGTCTCGAGGAAACTTGATTGTAGGAGCCGGAGTGCTGTGGCATATTTCTTGTGGATTTGGATAATTGAATGGAACCTCACCAACCACGAGCTCATACACGAGGATCCCGAGTGAGTAGAAGTCAATCTAGAAAGATCGTCTCTTTTAGAGGATCTGGATCTTTTCTGGGAAGTCATCGCTATTTCCAGGCAGTTAGTTGAGATTTCGTCCAGGGCACAACCTTGCCTGTGCCAAGTTAGTCACCTTAATATGACCGCGGGTATCGAGCAATATATTCTATGGTTTGATGTCTCTGTTGATGATATTGTGAGCATGCATATATTCGAGACTGAGAAGTATTTCTGCTGCGTAGAACCTAGCCGTTGATTCCGGAAACCTGTGAAGGCGTCTGAGTTGATGGGAGAGCTTCCCGCCTACGCAATACTCTCGTACTAGTACCACGTGATCTCTAGTCTAGAATGCGAATCGGAGGGAGTTTATTAAAGGATGTTGGAGACGTTCTAAATGTCTTTTCTCGGTCAAAACTGATTATTTATTGTTGTCCTGAAGAATCCATGGTTTCGATAACATTTTGATAGCGTAGAAGTTTCCGTCACCCTGAAATCTCCCCAAAATTATAGTCCAAAATTCTCCGACTTCCAAACACTTCACAAACTAAAAACAGCTCATCTCCAACCTTTCACACTCAGTCCACAGCACAGGTACCAGTGGAACTATATTACCTGTTGATGAGCGCAGAAACGCTGGGCACAGATCCCTTTGGGTCAGCATGTAGTCTATTAAAAGATTTTTTGAAGTCGTTTTGTAGGTTGATATTTGACGATTACCCTGCGATAGAGCTGTTATCAGATCACCTACGGTCTTACAGTCCACTACTACCGAAGCTTTGTGGGAATTCTGGAGATGTACAATAAATGCAGTAGGGGTGGATAGAGTGTTAGGGTGGGTGCCAGTCACGAAGGGGGGATTAATGGAGGTGAACGATGTGGGGGTGGTCTTGGAGTATGGCAGTTCAGTAAAGGCTAGATTAGTGTTAAAGTGTGACAAGGATGTTTTTTTAACGAAGTCGATGGGGCTAGTGTAGGGTGAGGAAAATCTATGAGTCTTTTGTTTGGGTCTGAGTTTTCTGGAGGACATTTTAGTGTTGAAGAAGCGAGGGTGACTGATATGGATTTCGAATTTGTTGGAAGATTTAAAGAGAGATAGAGGATTAAAGGATGTGAACTCGAAGGAATCCCTGCGGGACACATGGGAAAACTTGTCTGGATACTGCAGTGGCAGCTTTCGAGATTACATAGGGAGGCGCCAAACAAACTATTCTGTCCGAAATGAGGGTTTATAGAATATCTGGATTAAGGGTCTGCTTCTTCTGTTGTCGACAGGCTATCGAAGTAGAAGAGCAGTTTATAAATTCCGGCGAATTCCACACAGAATAACAGCGACCGTCTGCAAGGACCATCGAAATATAAGGTCTAACATGTATTTGAATAGTGTAGAGAATGGAAGATCACGGCGGACGTGACCGCCTTCATACAACGTGCTTCTCGCCCTCGAAAATTGGGTTTTTGACGTTGACCCCGTCGAACTCGTACTCCTTAAATAGATCTACATCCTCCCATAACTTGTATCATACTGAAATTACTTTGGATCGAATCCCTCCGAAGAAGGATGTTGTTCTCAGGACTGATTGGGTCCTCGTTCTTCATGAACTGTTCTTGGTACTCCTCTGCATCATATTCAGGGATGAAGGGAGCCTGCAGCTCTTTTCGCAACAGCTTGTCCCAGTTCATGCCTCTGAACCAGGGATGGCTCTTGACCTCATCTGGCCCGTTGTTGCCTAGTCTGTGCTGCGGCTTACGCTGGATCAGTTTGTTGCAAAAGTCTGCTGCTTCGGGGCTCCAATTATACGGGATTTCGCTCTTTTTGATTGTAACTTGCTTGGCTAGGATTTGGTCTCGAATTTCCTGCCTGTTCTTGCCGTAGTAAGGCCTTCGCCCCATCATACACTCGTAAACGATGACTCCGACGGCGTAGTAGTCTACTGCAATCCCGTGGTTCGAACGGCACATGACTTCGGGAGCCATATATCCCGGAGTTCCGGATGTATCAGTAGAATTCTAGGGTTTCCAAATCCTGGCGATACCAAGGTCGGTCAGTCGCAAATATCCTAAGAATGGATGGGTGACAAGTACCTTTTCTTTAGAAGACTAGATTCTCGGGCTTGATGTCCCTGTGCATGATGCCGTTGAGATGCAGGTATTCCAGAGCCACCAGCAAACAGGCGATAAAGAATTCTAAAGACTCTGTGTGTTAAATAGTCTTACTTGTTTCTTCCTAGCTGAATTTGGTATTCTTGATCAGATGGTAGCGCAGATCACCGCCATTCACCAAGTCCATGACCAGGTAGAGGTTTTCCTTGGTCTGGAAGGCGTAGACGATGTTTATGAGGAAGGGGTGGTAGAGGCACTAGAGGAGCTGCCTTTCATTGAGGACGGAGGAGACACTCTTCTTGGCTAGGACTCTGTGGCTGCAGAAGAGAGCAGAAGTTGGGAAGAGTTATTACCTCGCTTTGGAGATTTCCTTCAAAGCATATTCTTTGCGGGTCTTTTTGTTCTCGATTTTCCACACCTAGGACACGCATTAAAGGGAATTATTGTTAGTTTGATATTATTCAGAACTCACAAATCTCTACTGCTCCCGCCAATCTCCAAGGATCCTATGAGCCCTTCGCACAATCTTGTGCTTGCTCACTCTCGCACAAATGCTGGGCGTCCATAGGATCGTGGAGTGGCTCCCGATAGAAGACTGGTTATTATGGGTGGGCGTGTACCTTTCCGAAGCCGCCTCTGCCGATGACGCTGTTGAGAGTGAATCTCTTGAGGGATAGCTAGCCTAAAGTAAGAGGTGGAGTTGGGTTATTACTGTTGATTTCTGCTTTTTCGGGTTTTTTGACGTCGCAGCCCATGTGGAGAAATTGAGTGATTACAGATTTATTAATTATTAAAGGAGCTGGGAACTCTGCAATCGAACACACTCAAACCATAAGGGTCCTGCACAACAGGGCCATAGAGCTGCCCCTCGTAGATGCGTCTCCTATAATTACTCTCGACCTCCCTTATAGCTAGCTATTGACTCTTCTTCCACTTTTAAACTAAACAATTAATCCACTTCACATTCATTTTCAACCATGTTCAGACACGCCTCTCGCGCTTTTTGTTCTTTGTTCTCACTTACTTTCAGTTCGACAATCCAAGCTTCTCAGGCAGTCCCTGCTGCAGACAAACCTCATCCTTCCTTCCTGAACCAACAGAACAATAAGAACAGCATTCCCAATGGAGGATCGTTCGATGCCAGTGGGCAGCCCAAGGACTTCAAGACATTTTTCACCCAGGTAAAGAACGACCAGGAGATGAAGACCTTGTCTGAAAAACAATTGACTTGGAGGGTGGGAAGACTATTCGCGAAACGATATCTGAGGTCAATCCTGGTTGTGTTTTTTTGGAGTGGGGTGAAACTGATAAGAGAGTACCAAAGGTAATAGCCATACCCGATTCTGTTGTGCATGTAGACTGATGATTACGATTCTGCTACTGATATTACTGTGAGCCATTGTTACAGGGCATCAAAGTTCCACCTGTTTATCTGCTTAAACTAAATCCCAAATTCTTATACTACCATGCGTAAAATATCATCCGGATTCTTTGCTAAATTTCGCAACCGAAGACTCGATAAGCGATTCCCCTCCTCGCTCCATGTCGACGATCACCTGGAACACATCCTCATACTTTGCCATGATCGACTCAAGCCCCTCTTTCTTTTCCACAGCTTCAAACACGTCCAGAGCCATATCTATCGCGGCATGCACGACTGGCGGAATCACCTCCTTCTGGACTGTGGTATCAAGAAACAGAGCCGGGTTGGTGTTGACTTCCAACAGGTAAGGGGTGAAATCCTCAGCGACAAGAATATCGCAGCCAAGTAGTTCGAACTGTCCGCTTTTTTTTTCCAACTTTTTATGTGCGGAAGCATACACGACCCTCAGAATATCCTGGATGTTGCTGGTGAGCCTCTGAGACTCCTCTTTGCCAATCTGTTCTTGAAGCCTGAACCATTTGGAAATTGAAGTGTCGGAGTGAGTCTTCCAGTTAGGATGTTTGCGTTGGAAGCAGTTGTTGGTCAGATGCGTGAATAGGTTGTTCGGGTTCTCGATGTCTGTTTCTGAGTACTTCTAGAGAGTGAGGCGCAGATAACCGCAGTTGAACAGCACGAGCTGGGGTTCGCTAAAAATGAGCATGTAGCATCGAATGTCGAATTTGAAGCCATCCAGCAGCAGAGGTTTAATATATTTCTGGATCAGGCCGTCCTGCTGGATATGCGAGTATCTGCTAGGTGGCTTCTCCTCCGCATTGGTGGCGTTGGGGCTGCTCGCGATGGTTTCTTGCTTCAGCGGGTTCAGCTCAGGCTTGTAGTACAGCATATTATTTAGGCTGAATTCTCCTAAATAGAATTTTTTCGAAGTCAGGAACTCTTTCTTAAACTCGGCAATATTTCCGATCAACTGGATTCCACGGCCCTGATTCGAATGCCGAGGCTTGTAGATCCAGAAACCTTCAGACTTCTCACTGACGAACTCGATCTCATCTGACATCACATCCAATCGATAGGTTTTCGGCACCAACAAGTCCAAGTTGATATCTGCTTTGGTCGCGAAGTTAGCCAGGGTTTTGGCTAGATCTGCCTTGATCACCAACGAGCTGAGCCCCGGAATATGGTTAACAATTTGTTTGCCTTCGCGGAAAGAGTGGAAGTCGATTTCAGAAGCAGTCTGCACCCATTTCAAGTAGTAGTCCCTGCTGAACTGCTCTTTTTCTGGCATGAGGAAAAATCTACCTGACTCCACTTCCGACCTGATCTTCTCTCGTACTACCTTCAGATGGGCACCTTTTCCAATGAACACAGGCTTCGGCCCTTCCACTTCCTTCTCCACAATATTCATGTCATCCAGCGCAGGGTCCGCGAATACCGAGAACTTTTAACTGAGCCACTCGTTAGCGCGATCGTCTAGCCACTTATGATCTTGACAACGATTTTTTAGTTCGCCTTTGAGCCAAGAGTCGAGAGACCTGAAGTGATACTTAATATCGTAGTAGAGTTTAGATTCGAACTTATAAGAGTCGAATATTTGGATGGTGCCTTTCTGCCAGCGCGATCCTAGACTCTTGCCCTCCCCCATATAGATCTCAACGTGAACCATGTTGTGGGGGAACGGCTTAATTCTCTTATCATAGTAGATGGCGCTATAAAATACGATATCTCCCGGCTTTAGATCAGCCTCGGTCAGCCCTTCATCGGGCAGCATATCGTACTGGTACGCCTGATTCCATTTGCCCAGAGTGAAGCCGAAGTCAGCCCTGAGATCAAATACGACTTGCCTGATAAACGCACAGCAGTCTAGGAAGAGGGGAGCATCGTAGAGGAGGTCACCAGGCTTATGGTATGATTTAGCGTAGGGGACGCCGATGTACTTCTTTGCGGTGTGGATGAGCTTAGCCCTAAGTTGTTCAACGTGTTCCGGGGACGAGCGATCAACGTCTGTCTGTTTGAGATATTTGTTTAACTTAAGCTGATAGAATTTTTATTTTTGGAATCTTTTGAAGGCTTCTTGGATGGAGTGTTTGGGAGCGAGGGCAGAGAGTTCCTAGGATTGCCGGGGGGATTTTAGGGGTTGCTGGGGCGAGATTTACATATTAGGTTTAAATTTGAAGTTCAGTTTTACTAGGTGACCGTTCAATATCGTCAGGATAAAAGTTTATATAGGATCCAGCAAACATGTGACTCTTAAAGATGTCGACAAAATCATTTGGGTACTGGAATCGTCGGAATCTTCGGAAACCCGCAGCTGATTAATTCTTAGATCTCGTTCTCCATCGACTGCTCGCTTAGATGCTCGAACCCGAAGTTCTTGCGCACCTCCTGCAGAACTCGTCCAAGTAGTGCTTCGTCTCTGCACTCCTGGTCGATCGACTCCTTCAGTAGTTATCGAAGTAGCCCAACTACTTTTGTTGTCTCGTGCAGGAACTTGCAACTGACATAAGGGAATTCGAATTCCCTTGAATTGGGGAGCTGATACTTTCGAATATCGAAATTTCCTAAAATATATCGAGAATCATCAAATTATACAGGAATTACTTAGTTTTTCGAGGAGGTAAGCAGTCTAAGCAATGTTGAAAAGGGTGCGCTGGGAGGCAGAGTTGATGGGTCGTCTGTTGTAACTGTTCTCGAGGCAGGCCAGAACAGTCTCGAGGGAAAAGGGATACAAGTCATTTTCGACCTGGAGTGGCTTGCCCTTGTCAACCAGATAGATTGCTTTGAAGTGTTTGTCGGAAGGAACACTTTATCGGAGTGCCTGCAGAGCTTTGGTCAAAATTTGGTCGGTGTGATTAATGTCTAAGAACACGAAGTGTTTGCTTTTTTTATAGTTTTCCGGGAAGCCCTCTCTTACTGTCTTCCTGAGTTCTTACTCGAGCCCTCCCAGACTTGTCAAAATTGTGAACTTGTACTTCAGACGCGTGAAGTGTGGCTGCATTTTGCGGGCAAGATATGTTTTACCAAGAGCCGGTACCGCCACCGGAATATACACGACAAAGGTATCACATCCGAGTCCCTCGTATTAGGCCCAGGCTATGTGTTTAAGCTTGGCTGTCACTTCTTCATTCTCGAGAAGCTGCCTAGTGAAGGGAATGTTTTTATAAGTGGTATAAAGGATGCAGTCGACGAACGTCAGGAAGTTATCTCTCAAATCACGGTCCGTGAGAGTGTGTTGTTGGACAAAGGCGAGTCCCTTCTGGAGGATATTGGAGTAGTACTTGAGAGGAAAGGGGGGGCGGCAGTGGCTTTCGAGGAAGAGTTCCTGGGATTCTTGGAGGTATTTGTGAGCGAGGAGGGCGTCGTCGGAGTGGGGTTTGGCGTTAAAAGTGGATATCTTTTATCTGATTTTGCGCATAAGTCTATAGTCTAGGGTTTTGAGCTTGGTGCCGCCAACCACCTCAACATAATCTATACCATCTGTTTCGTAATGCTACACAAAATATACAATCGTGCCTTCCATGCCCTTCTCAGTGTCGCAGATCGACGCCTCCGAAGTGTCGTCATAGAGCGCCCTCAGGCTCTTGTAGAAAGACTTTTGCGAGCTACAGACTGCCACTGATTTAATCTTGACGAAGGAGAATCCGTACTTCAAAACGATATCTCGTGCCTTGAAAGGGTCCAGGCAGAACTTGCGGCTCGTGTTATCTACCAGCGCAAACCAGATGATATCGATGTTTTTGTATCTCACCAGGTGCTGGTACTTAGGATTCCCACAGTATTCTCCGACCAACGTGCAACCATCCAAGTCTTTTTTAAGCTGCGCCAGTTTTTCCTTCGAGAGCTGGCCCAACAGCTTGAACCAATGAGCTCCTATTACTTTAGCGTATTCGTAGCGGTCCCCTTCGTAGACGTCCATTTCCTTCTGGTTTAGAGCGAGGATAGACACATTTTTGGAGCAAATGACCCAGGCGTCAAGCTCATACAAGTATGAAAGTTGTGCGTTTTCGCCGTTGGCTTTTTCAGTGCGGACTATTTCTACTCGATGTAACTTTGAGAATGCAGAGTCCACATCTACATTAGTTTCAGCATATTTTTGGGTCGAGTTGGTTGTTTACCTGCAAAAATAGCATCCCTAAAGAGTCTGTCGAGGTCGGACTTTACGGCTTTGTCCTACTATGTGGCAGAACTCCCAGCAAAGTAACTTCTTCTCAGGTCATACATCTTAGGAGTTCCTTTTCTGGCCCAAAGAGATACCTTTTCTGTAAAGCGGGCAATACAGCCAGAAAGTGTCGGAGGTCATGAAAAGGATTTACTCTTGGAACTTTGCGGTGTGTATTCCACGATAGTGTTTCCTCTGCGAATGTTGAGTCTAAACTCGTGGTTCTTGACGTATTCAACATCCTCTTGATGTCCGTTTCGGGAGAGAGAGACGTCGAACTGGGTGAACCTGGTGGAGCCAAGTTTGTGTTACTTTTGTACGATTTTGACCTGAGTTGTTGTTATGTAGGGATGAGTACTGCTTTATTTTCCCAGTAGTGGTCGAGGAGCTGGCAGGGTTCGGAAAAGTAGGGGGGCATCATTGGAATAGGGAGAGGCGCGCAATGAAAAGAATAGGATGAGAATAAGAGTAAGATAAGAGGTGAGATAATATTGCGGGGTTATTTAAAAGGAGTCAGTCGCCAATAAAAGGTTGAGGTCCGATCGCAGGGCATACAGAGAAGATATTTGGTTCATTATCGATTGCCGATCGGGGAGCCACTCCTATAATCCCTATAACTTCCAATCCAATATTCCCATTTTCTATCAAATCCTGCCCCCATCTTAGACCCCCCTTTCAACTGATTCGCTGTAATCTCTCACAACGACCAATACTATCAACGAACAATACTAATCCTCACCTTTAAATCCCTTCCTATTTTATAATCCCATAAGGTCAAAATTCCCACTCATGTACCACTATCAACGCCTCGATATCAGAGATTAGTCGGGCCAGATCAACCTCATGGGCGATGGTAACTAAATCCGTATATCTAACTCCCGTCTCCAACTCTGCCTCACCGGCACATCCAATACCATCCTTCTCCGAAACTCCCAAGTCCGCCTCAATGCCACGGGAAATTCTAATTCCGTCAACGTTGCTGCTGGTTCCAAGGCTATTCTCATGCTCATCGGCAATAATAACCGCGCGCACACTTCTGAAAATGGTGAAATCGACGTCCGCACCATTGTAGGAACTGATAACTCTATCTCGGGAGGACGTATGACTCGAGGCCCCAGTCCCCAAGTGCCGAGGAGCCAAGGTAGGCAAAGGTCTGCACAACACAGCCATCCACAAACACAAGCCCGGACAGCACAGTAAAGCAGAAGGATGCAAAATCAACTTGAAATGATAAACATGGGTAGGCAGGCACATAACCTTGTGTAGAGTGTGATGAAAGCTACAATAATGAACTCAATGATGATGCCCAACATTACGTATAACAACATCCGAATCATGTTCGATGAGGAGGAGCCGGAAGAAGACTAACAAGAATACTTTGAGGAAGAAGAGTCGATGGAGGAAGAGCTGGAAGATTAAGAAGAAGATTAAGAAGAAGAAGAAGAATTAGAGTTGGATGTTCAGGAGGAGAAAGGTCTGAGAAGGGAGGAAATAGAAGCTCTTCCAAAGGTTCGGCACCAAGGAAAGCAGAAGACGCACTGTACGATCTGTCTGGAGGATGTGACGAAGGGGCAGTGGCAGACTTTCCTTATTTGCATGCACAGCTTCCACTCTGGGTGCGTGGAGTCGTGGCTGGGGACGAATGGACAGTGCCCGGTGTGCAAGTTCAAACACAAATAGCACCTGCGAGCGTGACTGATGGAGCCAATATTTGGAGGATGGGTAGTGATTAGCTGATTTTTAAACTCTACTGCGAAACATCACCCGGTTTCATTAATTTACACGATATTTCAAATGCTCGCCCTCTCCAATTCATCTTTATAACTATAATCACCTCTCTTTCACCATGTTCGTCTCTAGATTCCGCCTCCCGCTCCCTCCAGCCCAGGCCTTTTCCACCGAACAAAACCTCTGGCACCACACCACTATTCTCGCCCTCAAAAGACATGGAAAAACTGTCATCATCGGCGACGGCCAAGTTACCTATGGCAATACTCGCGTCAAAACCGATGGTAAAAAAATACGCAAGCTTCACGATGGAGTCTATTGTGGTTTTGCCGGCAGCCTCGCTGATGCTTTCACTCTCATGGAGGGTCTAGAAACGATAATTGCCAAAAACCCGAGCCAGACGCTGAGATCTTGCATCACGTATGCCAAGCAGTGGAGGATGGGAAAGTATTTGCGGAACCTGTCAGCAACGTTGGTAGTCATCGACAAAGATCTGATTGTGGAGCTGGACGGAACTGGTAACGTGCTGGAAATCAAAGACACGATTGGCATCGGGAGTGGAGGGATGTACGCAGAGTGCGCTGCCAGGGCGCTTTTGGCCCACACGGACTTAGATGCGTAGAAGATAGCGCTAGAGTCAATGAAAATTGCGGCCGACAAGTGTATCTACACTTCCTCGACCTTCACGATGGAAAAGATAGAATGACCCACTCAAATATCCCGTGATGTATTATGCTTTCTGTAATCATAGTCCAAACTGTCTATTCTTTGAAGTAATTTAGTGAAACACTCCACTTACCCACTTCATAAAATGTTATTGTTGATCAGGGGCTTCCCTGCAGACGTCCGCTCTGACTCCAAACTATATGCGTCATAGCTTCGGCCATGCATCAGCACACTGTCCTACTTCTGGAACCGGTAGAAGTAGCTGTCCTTTAGCGACGATGCCACCTTTGGACTTTTCAGTGTGTTTCCAGCAGAGAACACCTGAGAGTTAGGCGCCCATTCATAGAGTCGTTTCAAGTCTTCGTTAGTAGTGGCGCCCCTGAGGATAATTTTGAGGTGGTAGACACATAAGACAACGAGTGCTACCCAGAACCATAGAGAAAGTATGAGAATGACGAGTAAAATGATATTCTTATGAAGCCCGGCCGAGAAGTCATCCGTGTAGGAAACTAAGAAGGCGTACAGGCATACCGTCATAGCCGCGGAAGTATGTACAATAGTCACCACTAAAAATGATATAAAGGCTCTCTCATTAATAAAAAGCAAGTTGAAGCAGGAATATACTTGTAGTTTCGTTTGCCGATGCATACTCCTATCCACGGGCAGTGATGGTCGAATCTCTATACACAGTGATTACAAGCCCCACAGTGAATCGCTCGGATCGGCCGAAAGATCCGGCATTCCATACAGTATTTAATGTTGACCGAAAGGCCTCCTGTAACCATCAAGTACTGCGCAGGTGGCCGTTATTTGATCGGGATTTAGAAGTTTTCCTGGTCTAATTCATACCCGGGAACGTGCTGCGGGATCGCACCGGGTTCTGTGAAACTGACTGTGGCCATCGTGATAAGACAGGTTGTATGGGTCAGGCAGATCATGGCAAGACAGACCCATAACCGCTGCAGGCTAACTGTGACTTCGAGGAGGACGGTAACTATGTTTAGGAGGAGGAAGGTGAAGACAAGACAGATGATTGAGGGTCTGGGGAAGAGGAGGGAAGGATTTCGTTGCTTGATGGGGAAGTGGGTATGTTTGGAAGGGGTGTGGGTTACCCGACTCTAAAGCTGGAGAAGAGGTTGCGAGTGTAATAGGTGGTGAGGGATTGTTAGCGAATGCGGCGGACCTCGTAGGTGGGAGTGTGAAGAACAGAATTAACCATCTGGGGTTTCTTACTACAATATTACGATTTAACCAAAAGCATAAAGGCATTGAGCCATACGTTTGAAATAGTCCGAATACTATATTCAAATTCTAGGGGATGGTAGCTTGACTGTCGATGCAATCACCTACCCTGTCGAAAGAAGCTGCAAGAAGGAGGCAGCCAACTCAAGTACAGCAGGAGTCAATGCTGGGAATACTTAAAGTCGGCAAATACTAAAATGGTTAGTGCAGAAGTACTACCAAATTAACCGAAGTAATAAAGTAATGATGGGCCGTGATATGGAATAAATTTAACATACGAATCGAAGATAAAATACGCAGACAGACGTGTCTGGAAAGGAGAGTCAAAGACCGAGAAGAGTCTCGGCGGAAGCCACAATTAAGGTCTGGCATATTGCAGGAAACCTGAAATAAACATTCAAATGATACTTAAATATTTTCACGAGTAATTCTGTTGTTCAGAGACTGTGCACTCCAACCAGTCGCTGTCGTTAAATCAAGCAGTTAGTTTTTAGTATAGCTCTTGTGTCTCGACTTCTGGCCTTCTTTTCAGCTTTTGTTGCCTTAAGTACTCCACCAATCGACCTTCGAGGCCAACTTCCAAAACTCCTAGATTCCCCAGATTGTCTAACTCCACCCACCCCCAGAACTTATCTCTCTGCGATAAGGAATAGTACCCTTGCAGGATATTATCCACGTAGATATTGATGTACTGAGGTCCTGATCCCTTCGCTCTCGGCGAGTAGTAGACCTTGCCTTCGCAAACTCCAGATATTTCAACAGTTTCTAAGTCTAGATTTGTCGGGAAGACGGAGGGTCGGACCAAATTATCATTAAGGTAGATTGAAGTGGACAGGGGAGGACTACGCCACATGTGTTTTAGATAGTGTTAGAGACTCTGGGGGAGCCTAGCAGTCGCAGTATAAATAAAATCGTGTTCTTTCGTCCTGAGTTCGGGTTCGAAGGTTGCAGAATTAGAGTTAGGTTCAAGCAGCAATAAAGTGAGTGGGGCAGTTGTCTCCCTAATCAGGGAGGGAGATAGCACGTGGGACAAGATCCGGGAGGCGTTGCATTCAGAAGGATACTCAAAGACTGAGCACATGGCGGGGCTATAATAGGCAACAGTCTTAGTTGTGTTGAACTGGTGGTTGGCAATCACTGCAAAAGACTGGCTCAATCGAAAGGCAGTAAAAAATATTCCAAGTAAACTCGCGTGGTCGAGCTGAGCTAAGGAAGGGGGCAGTGCTCCTTTGAAGTGGAATTCTACGCTAATGATGTTTGCAAGGGTCTCTTCGCCGAGTTTGTTAATACAAACTTTGGACGAACGGCTTAGCAACTCTTTGCAAAAGAGTTTTGAAAAACAAACGAATGGGTGGGCGATGGTTCTGGCAAGCTTGTAGTACAGGGTCAGGTTGGCGACTTGACGGGGTTTTTACTAAACCAGGGGCGTGTGTGCAAGTAGTCTAGGCTGGTGCTGTTGGCTGAGGGTGTTTCTGCAGACTCTGCACAAACCGTTAGGTTTTTTTTGGATGGCGAACTCGGTTTCATCGATGAGCTGCAGCACGACCAGCTCATCTGAAGAGTTAAATTTTTAGACTGACTTCAGCCCGCCAAACACCACAATTTGATCCTCATAAATGCTCGCAGAAAAGTAGGATCGTTTCTTAAAGATTGACTCGTCACGACAGTCCAATTGGGTCCATTTGTTCCTGCCCTCCTAGAAAACCCACACATCGTTCAGCAGGTCAGGTCTCCCGTTCAACCAGCTCTCTCCCCCAAGCAGAAACAAAAAATGGTCCTAGTAGCTAAGAAGTGCATGGCCGACACGTGGTTTTGGGCCGTCTGTTGAGGTTTTGACTGCGGAACATTGAAGGAAGGGTCCTGATGGACCAAAAACCAGAGCCACCTTTTGTAAAGAACTCAGATAGTTTTCTTTATCATCCTGGCCTCCAAAGTAGAAAACAAAGTTGTTGAGAACTGTTGCAGCAGAGTTTTCACGGCGAATGAAGTTGTCAGGAGTGGGTAGGAGAGTCCAGGTAAGAGTGCAGGTATCCAGGAGATAGAAGTCATGGAAAAGAGTTTAGTCGGCACAACCGCCATAGAGGAGCATGAACCTTTAGGATAGGAGGACAGCGACAGCACTTTAGCGAGGTGCAGGAATCTGACCAAACTGAGGTTCTTGGCGCCAGCCCTAGGGGCCGAAGGTGTACAAGTCGTTGGTAACCTATGGAACAGGAGAAAATGATTAGGGTTGAAAAGAGGGGTTAAATGCAATCTAAGTGCAAAGAAGTATTTAAAGAGGCTTACTTTCTGTCCGACACAGCCTCCCCAGAAATATATCTTGTTCTGGATAGAGATAGCAACATGGCTGTCGCGGAGAGGAGGATTTGAGGGCAGGGACAACCTTTAAAATTCCCAAGAAGTCAGGTCAAGGCGGTAGAGAGGATCGGGTTTGCGGAGGGGTTCGGAGGAGAGTCTGCCACCGAAAAGGTATAGAGCGCCGAGGTGGAGGGTGGCGGAGTGGCCCCAGCGTCGAGAAGGGCCGAGGGTGTTTTTTTTGCGGGCAATCCAGGAGGGTTTAGCCAGAAGTGGGTTTAGTTTTTCAATCATTTTTGGAATGCTGAGAATTCGAGGGTTAAGTGCGTAAATAATTATTATGGGGTATTCTGAAAGCCCAGTGTAAATAGCCTTATTATAAGTGATTCTCTTAAAGCGTGTGTGGCTGGCGCTGCACCTATCGTTTCCCCTAACTATCTTCCCCACACTCCCTTCTCACTTAGATTTTTTACAACCGATCCCTGTTTGGGCTTGCCAGGAGTCCGACTCCCCACCACAACTCTATCATTTTGAGCCTTATAGCCTTGGGCTCGCTCCTTGCGATTCAATTTTCTGATAGCCCGTGCCCTAAGACTTCATATAACACTCTATTAATTGAAAAATAGATCGATACTCCAGCCTAAACTTATCAAAGGATAATCTCCTTGTTGCTGTATCTGTTGTCTGGGTTTTCTCACTAGCTCGCTCAGTGATATTCTATAGACCTTGTTTTGTTTGCAGTAATTACTTGCATACCCTGTCCTAAAGCGGACAGCGTATTCCCTGCAGAGGAAAAATAGTATACAGCATCTTGCGCCAGGGCTATAACATCATAGGAAACTGGGTATGTGGGGTATAAATAAGTATTTCAACAAAGGGATTTGAACAAATGAAGAGTATGAGTGTTGAAAGGCAAAGGACAGTGAATGGGAATGAGGAAGGCAGTTGCAGTGAGTACTGGAAAGCATTATTTGGGCGGTACAAGGATGTAGGCTTGGAGTGAAATTAGGAGTTTCGGATTATCGTGATAGTGGGTAGTTGAGGCCTAGAAACAGGAATACTGTAAGGTTGAATAACTGCACTGCACTGCTGGCTGCTGACTATCCTATTCTCCCGATACTGAATGCAGTCAGTCTAATCGCCTTCCCGCTTGTGTAAACTATGCAGCTATCCGATTTCCCCACGATATTTCCGACCTCTTAATTTTTCCATACTCTCATCAAATCAAGAATGGGTCAATCAATTTAAATCACCATATAGAATTTATCATACTTTTCCGTCCCTCAACTATTTGATCCGCCTCTGAATCACTCCTGATCTGTGAACCAACATTTCTAGCACTTGCCGCTCGATATTGGTGTTCAGCCCGTAGAAGAAGTACATCGCCTTCGAAATCACGAACACGTTTTCCAACCGGAGCACCCGAGTTAGGATCATTTGGTGGCTCGCGGACAGTTCTGACTTTGCATCGTGGACCAGTTTCCGAACTAAGAAGTCCTTCGGGACCATTCCGAAAAACTAGTTATTGGTTTCTACACGAGCCAGACTCTCCAGAATAGCCAAATTATATGGTTTTATAGCCTGCTTCAAAAACAGGTTGCTGTTCTGATCGGTCAGAAGATAAGACAAAAACGCAAGGTACACCTGCAAAGAGTAGATTCGGCCCATCAGCTTCTGAACCGTATCTTCTGCTGCTTCCAGGGAGGATGCAGATAGTGCACAGAAGTTATGGACCAAGTTTCGAGACGATTTGGGGACAGTCTCTGTATTGAGGAGGTTGCAAATGCTGAACAGCGATAGTTATTTCAGGTTGATAGACTCATGTTCGCCTATTTTGGCCAGGATGGAACAGTCTTCGGGGGCCACGACTGACAGCAGTTCGACCAGCTCCTTTCGCCTGTAGGGTTTGTCTTCCAAAAATTTGAGGCGATCTTTGGCAGGGATCCACTTTTAAAGGAAGCCTTTAGGGCATAGTTTCATAATAACCGTTGCATTATACAGTTTAGAAAACACATTCTTCTACATGTCTGAAATCATGGGATCAGACAAAATGCGTTCAAGCAGAGGTTGAGTCGTGGAAGGGCGAGGGTCCAGAGAGCGGGTCATTGCTTGGAAGAAGGGCTAGAGGATTTGCAAGTAGTCGAGAACATCTCTTTTTGCACACTCTCTTAGGAAGAAGTCTATTTTGACGAAGTCCAGCTTCCTTCTAACGATATGGGAAAATGCTCTTTGGGAGTCAGAAGGAAGCAACATAAAGAATAGTTCATATCCTGGAGCTTGGAGCCCATAGTCCGAAAACTTGCATTCGGCGATCAGATTGTTATAAATTTCTTGGTTCCGAACCAGGAAGTCTTCGCTCACTATATAATTGGTATTTGGGTCAATGAATCGTTTATAGAAAGACACCTGTTGCTTGCAGGACCTTTCTTTGCAAGCCTTCAACGCCAACAGCTGCGTCCCATTCTGGAGTGTCTAGAAAGCCATAGCAGTTAGATGCTTCTACAACTCGGGACTCTTCTCGAAGGGATCCTGTAAAATGTTCAGGATGACACCACAAACCCAAGAGGGCTTATAGGGCAACACTTTCGAGAGATTGTCAAGTGCTTGTTGGGCGAAGCCTTTCCTGAATAGTTTATAAGCCAGTTCTCCTTTGAAGCGTTGGAATTCAGTGGTTTAGATCTCGACCTTTTGAGAAATATCGGTAACACCAGTTTTGAGGATATATTTGTAGATTCTATCAAAGTCGAGTTGTGGTTGCAGATTGGCGATCGAATAAAGCAAGGAGATATCGAGTGAGTTCACCAATCTAGAAGGAGGTAAGTGGCAGCCTTCAGAGTGTAGGTAGGAGGCTAACTTGTAGGTGGCCATCAAGATCTTTCGTTCAAGGGTTTTCGTCGTGAGAAGCACAACCAGGTACTATAGAGAGTGTTGTATGGAGTGGAACGACTGGGCCGAAAGGAATTTCTCATGAATCTGCTCGATGACGACCATTTAGATCATGGGGTAGTTGATCTGGTATCTCTCGATGTATCTCTGTTGGAGGAGCTCTTCGACAAAGGATAATCTCTCGAAGGCGATCAAGTGTTGGAAAACCATCTGCTGCATGAGGGACGTGTTCAGTAGTTTCCCGAAAATGTGCTCTTTCAAAACACCCGAAAGTTTCAGGACAGTCTCTGCTGCCTCTAAGTCATAGAAGACTCCGGCTACAGCGATCTTCTGTTCCTTATTCCTGCCCAAGGCGACTTTGGCAATCAACTCTCTGAACAGCATCAATGCATGCTCTTGCAAGCTCTTCACATCCACCGGTGAGTCAGGCTGATGGTTCAGCCTCATCATTGCCACAAGTTCCGAAATCTGGGAATTTATATCAAATGAGTAGAAGATCCTGGAATATTCTATGGCAGACAGGACGAGCTGCACCTCTTCATCAGACTCGAAAGGGGATAGAATTGTTCGGATAGATGGCTCAAACCTGCTGTATTCGAAGTGCCCCATTTTGATCTTTTCGAGTGTTTTGGGCAGGTTCGACTCTGTGACCTGAACGTAGTTACTCTTGACTAATTCAAGGAGCACTGGCAGGTCAGTCTACTAGGCGAGACTGTATTCCTCTGAGGCGCTGTGGAAGGCATCGCGTCCCAAAGTCTCAAAAATCGGGATCATAGAGTTTAGTGTTCTTATAGGGGACATCCTCAAGACTTCGGCAATCACATCTTTTGGAGAGAGCGACTCCACGTTGGGAAATTGCAAGTCCACTCTGCCCAATCTATAAGTAAAGTATTCTCCGACTCTTAAATGAAACAGCAACGTGATAAGATCGGTATCAGGTAGATAGGCGTTATTTTGAAGCAGAAACTAGCAAACTTGGGTGGCTGTCTGGTAGTTATTGAGGTCCCGAGCCAATTTGTCGACAGTCTTGAAGACGCCCGTATTGCTATTAATAAAGGGTGGTTTTGGGTTTTCGTCGGAGTCTATAGGGTGTTAAAGTGGTTGTGTGTGAACGCCTGCCTCGAGAAATTCGGTCTCCTTTATTATGAAAGGCACGAAGAACTGGGCACTCAAGTCCAACGAGAATTAGATATACTCTTTTAAAAACTGCTCTATGCTCGAACTGCAGTAAGGATATACCTGTAAAAGCATTGCCCGTTTCGTTGCATGATCGACTAACTTGTGCGTGATGACTCGTAGCATCTAAATAGGGTTGGTCGCAGCATACCGGCGCACCTCCGAATATGTGAAATTAGAGCTCAATAAGCAGCATATTGCTAGTTCTTTTGTGACCCTCGCATGTTATTATTGACTCTAGGCTGATTTCGATTCCAAACTCATCAGGTGTTGGAGGTATGCCTTCATCACGTTCTAGAAGAACAACTTGTCATAGATGTCTTTTTGAAAGGCAGATATTTATTATTGGAGGAGACGGAGAGGAGGGCAAGAGTGCAGCAAGGCTTGCAGATCGTCAAGGGTTTTGGTGGATCGACGCCAGATGAGCAGGGGGTCTTTGGTTTCATTCGAGAGACTGAGGGGATGAGATGGGGCTGGAGGCGAGCGCTAGGGTCTTCGCCGGGGGCAGAAAAAGCTAAGCATTTTGAAGATATTGCATAATTACAAGGCGATAGAATTGATTTGCAGTCGTCTAGGGTTGTATGGGGCGCATCCTTATACTTGGCAATGAGATTACCAACGTAGTTGACCAATAAATCTATCAGCAACACTTTTGCGAATACTCACGATGGAGAAAGTAAAACCCAAGGATCCCAAATAAAAAACAGTCAACAAAAAAGATCTGTTCAAAACCTTCCTGGAGGCTCCGACGACCAAGATGGGCGACAAGAGGTCTGACAACCTGATGGAAACATGTAAGGAGTGAACCTTAAAATAATATTGACGATGAGACCTAGATGAGGAGTACACGGAAGAACAGAACAACTGCGCAGTTTGCTACGCCAAAGTTGAGGCGACATCGCATAAGTGGTACGTATAATTATTTGACAAAAATGAGTTGAGGGACATTCAGTGGCTTCTGCGAACAAAAGTGCTGCCAGGAACACCTGCGCAAGAGGAGGAAGAACAAAGGCAAGTTCGAAAGAATATGTGACAACTGCGAGGACAAGTACCTGTACTAAATCTACATGAAGAACGAGCTGAAGGCCGAAGAGGCCCTGACCATCCAGGAAGAAATAACAACTCTCAAATACGAAGACATAAAGGATGCGTTCATTGTCAAGCAAGCCAGTTTCCTAGAGAAGCAGGAAAAACAAGAAGAGTCAAAGGTGAAGACTAAACTAAGGACCAAAAATCTGATGAAATAAATAAAGGAGATTGAAAAGAGTGAGGAAAGGGTGCAGGCGGAAATGGTGCAGATCGAAAGAGATTTAGAGTAATAAGAAAAGAAAAGAGAGAAGATCGGTGAAGGAGTGGAAAGGATATATGCAGAAATGTAAGAAAAAAATATAAACTGAATGTAGGTAGTAAAAAAGGGGGAAAGTAGAGGAAGAAAAGGAGAGAAGGGAAGAAGAGATGGAAAAGGTAAGAAAGAAAATAGTAGCAATAGCAGCAGAAATGGTGGAATTGATGAGAGAGAAAGTAGAAAAAGATAGACATGAGGCAGAAGAGAGAAGAAGAGAGGAGATGAGAGAGAAAGAACAGAAAAGAATGGCAGAAGAGGCATAGAGACTCCGAGTAGCTGAAGAAATGCGAGTAGACTCCGAGTAGCTGAGTAAAGGAGACTGGCATAGTAAAGGAGACTGGCAGAAGAGGCATAGAGACTCCGAGTAGCTGAAGAAATGCGAGTAGCTGAGTAAAGGAACTGGCAGAGAGGCATAGAGCGAGTAGCTGAGTAAAGGAGACTGGCAGAAGAGGCATAGAGACTCCGAGTAGCTGAAGAGCATAGAAAGTAGCTGAGTAAAGGAGACTGGCAGAAGAGCATAGAACTCCGAGTAGCTGAGTAAAGGAGACTAGAGACTCCGAGTAGCTGAGTAAAGGAGACTGGCAGAAGAGGCATAGAGACTCCGAGTAGCTGAGTAAAGGAGACTGGCAGAAGAGGCATAGAGACTCCGAGTAGCTGAGTAAAGGAGACTGGCAGAAGAGGCATAGAGACTCCGAGTAGCTGAAGAAATGCGAGTAGCTGAGTAAAGGAGACTGGCAGAAGAGGCATAGAGACTCCGAGTAGCTGAGTAAAGGAGACTGGCAGAAGAGGCATAGAGACTCCGAGTAGCTGAGTAAAGGAGACTGGCAGAAGAGGCATAGAGACTCCGAGTAGCTGAGTAAAGGAGACTGGCAGAAGAGGCATAGAGACTCCGAGTAGCTGAAGAAATGCGAGTAGCTGAGTAAAGGAGACTGGCAGAAGAGGCATAGAGACTCCGAGTAGCTGAGTAAAGGAGACTGGCAGAAGAGGCAGAGAGACTCCGAGTAGCTGAGTAAAGGAGACTGGCAGAAGAGGCATAGAGACTCCGAGTAGCTGAGTAAAGGAGACTGGCAGAAGAGGCATAGAGACTCCGAGTAGCTGAGTAAAGGAGACTGGCAGAAGAGGCATAGAGACTCCGAGTAGCTGAAGAAATGCGAGACTCGAGTAGCTGAGTAGCTGAGTAAAGGAGACTGGCAGAAGAGGCATAGAGACTCCGAGTAGCTGAGTAAAGGAGACTGGCAGAAGAGGCATAGAGACTCCGAGTAGCTGAAGAAATGCGAGTAGCTGAGTAAAGGAGACTGGCAGAAGAGGCCATAGAGACTCCGAGTAGCTGAGTAAAGGAGACTGGCAGAAGAGGCATAGAGACTCCGAGTAGCTGAGTAAAGGAGACTGGCAGAAGAGGCATAGAGACTCCGAGTAGCTGAAGAAAATGCGAGTAGCTGAGTAAAGGAGACTGGCAGAAGAGGCATAGAGACTCCGAGTAGCTGAGTAAAGGAGACTGGCAGAAGAGGCATAGAGACTCCGAGTAGCTGAGTAAAGGAGACTGGCAGAAGAGGCATAGAGACTCCGAGTAGCTGAAGAAATGCGAGTAGCTGAGTAAAGGAGACTGGCTGAGTAAAGGAGACTGGCAGAAGAGGCATAGAGACTCCGAGTAGCTGAAGAAATGCGAGTAGCTGAGTAAAGGAGACTGGCAGAGAGGCATAGAGACTGAGTAAAGGAGACTGGCAGAAGAGGCATAGAGACTCCGAGTAGCTGAGTAAAGGAGACTGGCAGAAGAGGCATAGAGACTCCGAGTAGCTGAGTAAAGGAGACTGGCAGAAGAGGCATAGAGACTCCGAGTAGCTGAAGAAATGCGAGTAGCTGAGTAAAGGAGACTGGCAGAAGAGGCATAGAGACTCCGAGTAGCTGAGTAAAGGAGACTGGCAGAAGAGGCATAGAGACTCCGAGTAGCTGAGTAAAGGAGACTGGCAGAAGAGGCATAGAGACTCCGAGTAGCTGAAGAACTGGCAGAAGAGGCATAGAGCGAGTAGCTGAGTAAAGGAGACTGGCAGAAGAGGCATAGAGACTCCGAGTAGCTGAAGAAATGCGAGTAGCTAAAGGAGTGGCAGAAGAGGCATAGAGACTCCGAGTAGCTGAGTAAAGGAGACTGGCAGAAGAGGCATAGAGACTCCGAGTAGCTGAAGTAAAGGAGCTGGAGAAGAGGCATAGAGACTCCGAGTAGCTGAGTAAAGGAGACTGGCAGAAGAGGCATAGAGACTCCGAGTAGCTGAGTAAAGGAGACTGGCAGAAGAGGCATAGAGACTCCGAGTAGCTGAGTAAAGGAGACTGGCAGAAGAGGCATAGAGACTCCGAGTAGCTGAGTAAAGGAGACTGGCAGAAGAGGCATAGAGACTCCGAGTAGCTGAGTAAAGGAGACTGGCAGAAGAGGCATAGAGACTCCGAGTAGCTGAAGAAATGCGAGTAGCTGAGTAAAGGAGACTGGCAGAAGAGGCATAGAGACTCCGAGACTGCAGAGTAAAGGAGACTGGAGAAGAGGCATAGAGACTCCGAGTAGCTGAGTAAAGGAGACTGGCAGAAGAGGCATAGAGACTCCGAGTAGCTGAAGTAAATGGAGACTGGAGAAGAGGCATAGAGACTCCGAGTAGCTGAGTAAAGGAGACTGGCAGAAGAGGCATAGAGACTCCGAGTAGCTGAAGTAATCCGAGTAGCTGAGTAAAGGAGACTGGCAGAAGAGGCATAGAGACTCCGAGTAGCTGAGTAAAGGAGACTGGCAGAAGAGGCATAGAGACTCCGAGTAGCTGAGTAAAGGAGACTGGCAGAAGAGGCATAGAGACTCCGAGTAGCTGAAGAAATGCGAGTAGCTGAGTAAAGGAGACTGGCAGAAGAGGCATAGAGACTCCGAGTAGCTGAAGAAATGCGAGACTAAAGGAGACTGGCAGAAGAGGCATAGAGACTCCGAGTAGCTGAGTAAAGGAGACTGGCAGAAGAGGCATAGAGACTCCGAGTAGCTGAGTAAAGGAGACTGGAGAAGAGGCATAGAGACTCCGAGTAGCTGAGTAAAGGAGACTGGCAGAAGAGGCATAGAGACTCCGAGTAGCTGAAGAATGCGAGAGCTAGAGACTCCGAGTAGGCTGAGTAAAGGAGACTGGAGAAGAGGCATAGAGACTCCGAGTAGCTGAGTAAAGGAGACTGGCAGAAGAGGCATAGAGACTCCGAGTAGCTGAAGAAATGCGAGTAGCTGAGTAAAGGAGACTGGCAGAAGAGGCTAGAGACTCCGAGTAGCTGAGTAAAGGAGACTGGCAGAAGAGGCATAGAGACTCCGAGTAGCTGAGTAAAGGAGACTGGCAGAAGAGGCATAGAGACTCCGAGTAGCTGAGTAAAGGAGACTGGCAGAAGAGGCATAGAGACTCCGAGTAGCTGAGTAAAGGAGACTGGCAGAAGAGGCATAGAGACTCCGAGTAGCTGAGTAAAGGAGACTGGCAGAAGAGGCATAGAGACTCCGAGTAGCTGAGTAAAGGAGACTGGCAGAGAGAGAGCATAGAGACTCCGAGTAGCTGAGTAAAGGAGACTGGCAGAAGAGGCATAGAGACTCCGAGTAGCTGAGTAAAGGAGACTGGCAGAAGAGGCATAGAGACTCCGAGTAGCTGAAGAAATGCGAGTAGCTGAGTAAAGGAGACTGGCAGAAGAGGCATAGAGACTCCGAGTAGCTGAGTAAAGGAGACTGGCAGAAGAGGCATAGAGACTCCGAGTAGCTGAGTAAAGGAGACTGGCAGAAGAGGCATAGAGACTCCGAGTAGCTGAGTAAAGGAGACTGGCAGAAGAGGCATAGAGACTCCGAGTAGCTGAGTAAAGGAGACTGGCAGAAGAGGCATAGAGACTCCGAGTAGCTGAGTAAAGGAGACTGGCAGAAGAGGCATAGAGACTCCGAGTAGCTGAGTAAAGGAGACTGGCTGAGTAAAGGAGAAGAGGCATAGAGACTCCGAGTAGCATAGAGACTCCGAGTAGCTGAGTAAAGGAGACTGGCAGAAGAGGCATAGAGACTCCGAGTAGCTGAGTGGCAGAAGAAGGAGACTGGCAGAAGAGGCATAGAGACTCCGAGTAGCTGAGTAAAGGAGACTGGCAGAAGAGGCATAGAGACTCCGAGTAGCTGAGTGGCAGAAAGGAGACTTGCAGAAGAGGCATTAATCTCCGCTCCGCCTCACCTAATATTTCTTTCGCTACCCCTTAGGCTTTCCCTCCTACTTTATCTAAATCTCCTCCACGCTCTCTTATTTCTCCCTCCTTCACTTCGTCTCTTCCTTCTCTTGAGTCTAACCTAACCAAGTCACAACTATTCAGCTCTACTCCGAATGAGGACTAACTCTTAGAATTTCCTTATTCTGAACATGCTAACCTTTAACCTCATATTTCCTCCTAATATAATTCATTCTTAAGAACGTTCGCTATCTTCTCTGAAGTCGAAATGGTTCTCTCTGCAACAAAAGCTTAATTTTCTGACAAGCTGTCTATTTTTTAAGATCGTTCAGCTTTGATATTTGCGAGCAAATAGAACCTGTCTACAATCAACTCCCTCTAAGAATCTCTCTCAGGCTTGGCAACTAGTCTCAAATACCTCTAACACTAAAATGACTCTTTAGACTGTAAGCAATTGTAATTTGAGACTATTTAAAAGTCGTACCCACCCTCTATCTAAGAAGACTATAAAGCATTGTAAGTCTTTTCTTTTTTGTGATTGCTTTTTTTAAGTTTATAGATTGAAGGAAGAACATAAACTCGATAAGCAACTCTTTATAATGGACCAGCGGAAGCAAGAGTACTTGAGGATGATTTAGAAGAAGTAAAAATAGATCGAGGAGGAGTATAGCAACTGGGAAAAGCAGCAACAAGCGGCCAACAACCCTAATGAGAAAGAAAAGTGTCTTATTTTCTGAGTTTGGCTCTTGGGGTTGTGATAGCGTTCTCTTTATTTTGTCATGATTGCTTTGTTCACAGTTTTATAGGGCTTAACACTTATCAAGTTTCATTTCACCGCCAGTCACTCTTGATTAACTCCTGCATCTGCAACTTGAGTCTATTTTCTCAAGCTCGACTTCAGAAACTCAATACCATGGAATCATTTGTGGTTAAGTACTAACTCTCTCACCACAATTCTCTAGCCTCGATCATTCTTAGTCTCTAATAGGCATTATCAGAGACAGAGCTGACTCCTGTCTACAAAAACTCAACTCAACCCATCTTAAAACGACAATTCCAGTCAATAACTTTAAAAAAGTCTTCTTTCTTGGAAACTACTGCGGGAGTTTTGGTCTAAAGCCAGTATATCGATGACTCCGATGTGCTCCCTGAGAAGCGACAATCCTTACAGGAAAACAAGTAGTCTTAGGACACACAAACAAGCGGTAGGGATTAGACAGGGAAGACGACAGAAGGGAGTGAACTGGAGAGGCACAACAGTCTATCATAAATAGAATAGTCGCTGCTATTGAGCGAGTCAATCAGAAAACTTGATTGCTGAGGAGGAGAAGGAACGATTGTTGGGTAAACTGAAACTGTATAGAAATAGATTTGATTGATAATTTTGGAGTTCGGCGGAGACAAGCTTGAGTATTAATTTTAATCATAGAGTTTAGGGTATAAAGATATTTATTCGAAGGGTTTTGTTGGCTCAAGGGCGATAGCTTTCATCACTCGAACAGACCAAGTCCGAAATCAAGCTCCTCCTCTTCCGTAGGAGGCAAACCAGCAGGGCCAGCGCTCTGCTGACTCTTCTCTTCCAAAAACGACACGCGCACTGTAGGCACGTTCTTTAACAGCTCGTGTAGCTTCTCTGCAGTCGAGAAAGTCACAGTTAAATCCACCCAGCGAACTGACGAACTCGACTCCAGGCCCAAGACCTGCTTCACTTGTTTGTTGAGCTGCTTCGATTTCTCCACTTTGTTGGAGTCCAAATCCATAGTTGCTGCGAGATATACAGGAATAGACCCGTAAATGACGTCTCTGGGTTTCAAATCAAACTTGCTCTCTAGGACTTGAAGCAGTTGGCCCAGCGTGCAATTAGGGGCCACGCTGGCCTCCCACCTGTCCCAGACAGTCACTGTGATTTTATCCGTAAGCTTTATTTTTTCTACTTCTCCAGGCTCTCCGAGTTGCATAATAGGGACCGCTAAGTTGATGAAGGCATTGCGCATCTGTTCTAGCTTAACCTGTTTGAGGTATTTGATGAGTTCGTAGGTTTGCAGACCTGCAATCGAAGTCGTAGTGGTCGAGAGAGCAGGAACGATTCTGCCTGCTTTGAGTTTTACGTTAATCCAATCCATGACTTCAAGTTTGTAGTTGAGGGCTCTGAGATTCGACATGGAATAAATCAGGTCAATGTGGCCGTTGTCGTCGCAGTCCTTCTCGAATTCTTCGGGCTGGACGACGGGGCTCTTTTGCGTGCCAATTTTGTGGATTTCGCTGACCATTTCTTCTTCAGTTTTATCATCTTTCTTGACTTCCTCAACTTATTCCTAGTGGTTGTTGTGCTGTTGGCTCTGAGCCTCATCCTTATTCTACTTGGCCATTTCTTCGTTCATCTCCTGGGCCTTCTTGTCTGAAGGAATGAACTCAGGAATCGCAAATCCAGAAGCTATTTTACCGATTTACAGTCTCTCCTTTTCAGTTCTAAAACCTTTGGGGAAAGGTACCCCAGAGACTTTACAAAGAATCACAGCATAAGAAGTCACGAAGGTGCAATGGAGAAGGTCCTCGGGATCGAGCTTCTCGATGGCTGTGGGGGGCCTCTTGGGTAGTTTCCAAAAGGGTTGGCCATCTTTGGTTTTGCAATCGAGTGGATAGGTATAGAGAAGCTGCTTGATGTCATTTCTGAAGTAGCGGTAGAATTACTTGGTGGCGATGCGGATGGCATCGTCAAAGTTTTCGGGTAGTTTTGAAATCATCTTCAAGGAGTCTTTTAAGGCTCCTCTCTCCGATGGATCTGGGGCGTAAGTGCCTTTGGACTCCAGAATTTTGGCGAGAGTCTTTGGTCTTAGAGTAAACTTCTGGCCGAAGATATCCCTGGCCCATTCAATGCAGTGCAGAGTTTATTCAGGGAACATTTTGAGAGTACAATGAGGAATTTCTCCTTCTTCGGTTGGGTCTTGTTTCGAACCATAGGTCTCGGTTTTGAAGGGTATTATGACCTGGACATGTCCCTTAGGGCCGAGGGTTCCTGACTCAAGGAGTGGGATCTTGTTCTCGACACACCTTTGATCGACGTAACGACGTGCCTGCACATTATCCAGAGCATTGGTGACGATAGTGAGCTCTTGGAAGAATTTATCGCTGAATATGTCCTTAGTATTATCCGAGATTCTTTAGAGACGAGCAGAAATATGACCTTTTAGGGCAGGATTCATCTGAATGACTGACGCTGCAGCAGTCGAAGACTTGGGCTTCCGAATATGCTTTTCACGGAAGAGGAACTGACGATTCAGATTAGAAACTTCAATGTGGTCTGGGTCGGTGAGGGTGATGTGTCCTTTTTCTCCGACGCCGAGGTTGATCATGGCATAGTTTTTGAGCAGTTCGCAGCCTATGGCGCCGGAACCGATCATGAACAGTTTGCAATTCTATATTTTTTCCAGGAGCTGCTCGCCTACCACCACTCTCAGCCCTTCGCTTCTATAGGTTTTGGGGACATAGGCAATATCATTTATTGATTTCTACCAGCCCTCCAGAGAGTCTGGCAATGACCTCACTAAATCAACAAAGTCGCAATAGAAAAGACAGTTGGTAGGCATGTATTTCCCGGTGATGGCTTTGACTACTTCTTGTGCAGCATACCCTCCCATAAAGGCACAAAGAGGAGCCAATGTACCTGAACACGTAAGGCTGAATGTCCTCACAAATCTTTATTTTTCAGCTGTTTTTTCTGCCTTGTCATGCAGGCAGTACAACTACCAGAACTATGTGGAATCCTCATAACTCCACGGTTTGGGAATGCGAGCATGCTTGGCTTGGAACTCATCCATGGCAACGAAGCAGTAGTGCATATATTCTGAATGGCTTATTTTTGCAAAGTCATAAATTGCGAGGTTGGGGTCCAGAGGTATCGTAGACTTCTAGAGAACATTACTGAAACTCTAGAAGTTCAGTTTGACGGGGAGCTTGATATTCTTTGCCAGCCCATTACGCTCATACGCTGTAAACCCACGAGTGTCTCCGATCTCAAATGATCGAGAGTTGATCACTCTGATTTTATGCACAGAATTATTGAGACTCACTCC
>JAKZAN010000099.1:0-117323 GCA_023053545.1 Lepidurus packardi
AGTAAATTTCAATGAAATTTCATTGAAATTTGAGGTAAAATTACAAGCATATTTCAACGAAATTTCAATGAAATTTCAGTGTAATTTCAATAAGATTTCGAGGAAATTTCAGGTAAAATTACAAGCAAATTTCAAGGAAATTTCATTGAAATTTCAGGTAAAATTAGAAGCATATTACAACGAAATTTCAATGAAATTTCAGTGTAATTTCAATAAGATTTCGAGGAAATTTCAGGTAAAATTACAAGCAAATTTCAATGAAATTTCATTGAAATTTCAGGTAAAATTACAAGCAAATTTCAAGGAAATTTCATTGAAATTTGAGGTAAAATTACAAGCATATTTCAACGAAATTTCAAAGAAATTTCATTGTAATTTAAATAAGATTTCGAGGAAATTTCAGGTAAAATTACAAGCTAATTTCAAGGAAATTTCATTGAAGTTTCTGTGTAATTTCAGTAAGATTTCGAAGAAATTTCAGGTAAAATTACAAGCAAATTTCAAGGAAATTTCATTGAAATTTCAGGTAAAATTACAAGCATATTTCAACGAAATTTCAATGAAATTTCAGTGTAATTTTAATAAGATTTCGAGAAAATTTAAGATAAAATTACAAGTAAATTTCAATGAAATTTCATTGAAATTTGAGGTAAAATTACAAGCATATTTCAACGAAATTTCAATGAAATTTCAGTGTAATTTCAATAAGATTTCGAGGAAATTTCAGGTAAAATTACAAGCAAATTTCAAGGAAATTTCTTTGAAATTTCAGGTAAAATTACAAGCATATTTCAACGAAATTTCAATGAAATTTCAGTGTAATTTCAATAAGATTTCGACGAAATTTCAGGTAAAATTACAAGCAAATTTCAAGGAAATTTCATTGAAGTTTCTGTGTAATTTCAGTAAGATTTCGAAGAAATTTCAGGTAAAATTACAAGCAAATTTCAAGGAAATTTCTTTGAAATTTCAGGTAAAATTACAAGCATATTTCAACGAAATTTCAATGAAATTTCAGTGTAATTTCAATAAGATTTCGACGAAATTTCAGGTAAAATTACAAGCAAATTTCAAGGAAATTTCTTTGAAATTTCAGGTAAAGATACAAGCATATTTCAACAAAATTTCAATGAAATTTCAGTGTAATTTCAATAAGATTACGAGGAAATTTCAGGTAAAATTACAAGCAAATTTCAAGGAAATTTCATTGAAATTTGAGGTAAAATTACAAGCATATTTCAACGAAATTTCAATGAAATTTCAGTGTAATTTCAATAAGATTTCAAGGAAATTTCAGGTAAAATTACAAGAAAATTTCAAGGAAATTTCAGGTAAAATTACAAGAAAATTTCAAGGAAATGTCATTGAAATTTCAGGTAAAATTACAAGCATATTTCAACGAAATTTCAATGAAATTTCAGTGTAATTTCAATAAGATTTCGAGGAAATTTCAGGTAAAATTACAAGCAAATTTCAAGGAAATTTCATTGAAGTTTCAGTCTAATTTCAATAAGATTTCGAGGAAATTTCAGGTAAAATTACAAGCAAAATTCAAGGAAATTTCATTGAAATTTCACGTAAAATTACAAGCATATTTCAACGAAGTTTCAATGAAATTTCAGTGTAATTTCAATAAGATTTCGAGGAAATTTAAGATAAAATTACAAGTAAATTTCAATGAAATTTCATTGAAATTTGAGGTAAAATTACAAGCATATTTCAACGAAATTTCAATGAAATTTCAGTGTAATTTCAATAAGATTTCGAGGAAATTTCAGGTAAAAGTACCAGCAAATTTCAAGGAAATTTCTTTGAAATTTCAGGTAAAATTACAAGCATATTTCAACGAAATTTCAATGAAATTTCAGTGTAATTTCAATAAGATTTCGACGAAATTTCAGGTAAAATTACAAGCAAATTTCAAGGAAATTTCATTGAAGTTTCTGTTTAATTTCAGTAAGATTTCGAAGAAATTTCAGGTAAAATTACAAGCAAATTTCAAGGAAATTTCATTGAAATTTCAGGTAAAATTACAAGCATATTTCAACGAAATTTCAATGAAATTTCAGTGTAATTTCAATAAGATTTCGAGGAAATTTAAGATAAAATTACAAGTAAATTTCAATGAAATTTCATTGAAATTTCAGGTAAAATTACAAGCATATTTCAACGAAATTTCAATGAAATTTCAGTGTAATTTCAATAAGATTTCGAGGAAATTTCAGATAAAATTACAAGCAAATTTCAAGGAAATTTCATTGAAGTTTCAGTGTAATTTCAATAAGATTTCGAAGAAATTTCAGGTAAAATTACAAGCAAATTTCAAGGAAATTTCATTGAAATTTGAGGTAAAATTACAAGCATATTTCAACGAAATTTCAATGAAATTTCAGTGTAATTTCAATAAGATTTCGAGGAAATTTCAGGTAAAATTACAAGCAAATTTCAAGGAAATTTCTTTGAAATTTCAGGTTAAATTACAAGCATATTTCAACGAAATTTCAATGAAATTTCAGTGTAATTTCAATAAGACTTCGACGAAATTTCAGGTAAAATTACAAGCAAATTTCAAGGAAATTTCATTGAAGTTTCTGTGTAATTTCAATAAGATTTCGAAGAAATTTCAGGTAAAATTACAACAAATTTCAAGGAAATTTCATTGAAATTTCAGGTAAAATTACAAGCATATTTCAACGAAATTTCAATGAAATTTCAGTGTAATTTCAATAAGATTTCGAGGAAATTTAAGATAAAATTACAAGTAAATTTCAATGAAATTTCATTGAAATTTCAGGTAAAATTACAAGCATATTTCAACGAAATTTCAATGAAATTTCAGTGTAATTTCAATAAGATTTCGAGGAAATTTCAGATAAAATTACAAGCAAATTTCAAAGAAATTTCAGGTAAAATTACAAGCATATTTCAACGAAGTTTCAATGAAATTTCAGTGTAATTTCAAAAAGATTTCGAGGAAATTTAAGATAAAATTACAAGTAAATTTCAATGAAATTTCATTGAAATTTGAGGTAAAATTACAAGCATATTTCAACGAAATTTCAATGAAATTTCAGTGTAATTTCAATAAGATTTCGAGGAAATTTCAGGCAAAATTACAAGCAAATTTCAAGGAAATTTCTTTGAAATTTCAGGTAAAATTACAAGCATATTTCAACGAAATTTCAATGAAATTTCAGTGTAATTTCAATAAGATTTCGACGAAATTTCAGGTAAAATTACAAGCAAACTTCAAGGAAATTTCATTAAAGTTTCTGTGTAATTTCAGTAAGATTTCGAAGAAATTTCAGGTAAAATTACAAGCAAATTTCAAGGAAATTTTATTGAAATTTCAGGTAATACTACAAGCATATTTCAACGAAATTTCAATGAAATTTCAGCGTAATTTCAATAAGATTTCGAGGAAATTTCAGGTAAAATTACAAGCAAATTTCATGGAAATTTCATTGAAGTTTCAGTCTAATTTCAATAAGATTTCGAGGAAATTTCAGGTAAAATTACATGCAAATTTCAGTGTAATTTCAATAAGATTTCGAGGAAATTTCAGGTAAAATTACAAGCAAATTTCACGTAAAATTACAAGCATGTTTCAACGAAATTTCAATGAAATTTCAGGTAAAATTACAAGCAAATTTCAAGGAAATTTCATTGAAATTTGAGGTAAAATTACAAGCATATTTCAACGAAATTTCAATGAAATTTCAGTGTAATTTCAATAAGATTTCGAGGAAATTTCAGGTAAAATTACAAGCAAATTTCAAGGAAATTTCATTTAAATTTCAGTGTAATTTCAATAAGATTTCGAAGAAATTTCAGGTAAAATTACAAGCAAATTTCAAGGAAATTTCATTGAAATTTCAGGTAAAATTACAAGCAAATTTCAAGGAAATTTCGTTGAAATTTGAGGTAAAATTACAAGCATATTTAAACGAAATTTCAATGAAATTTCATTGTAATTTAAATAAGATTTCGAGGAAATTTCAGGTAAAATTAAAAGCAAATTTCAAGGAAATTTCATTGAAATTTCAGGTAAAATTACAAGCATATTTCAACGAAATTTCAATGAAATTTCAGTGTAATTTCAATAAGATTTCGATTAAATTTCAGATAAAATTACAAGCAAATTCCAATGAAATTTCATTGAAATTTCAGGTAAAATAACAAGCATATTTCAACGAAATTTCAATGAAATTTCAGTGCAATTTCAATAAGATTTCGAGGAAATTTCAGATAAAATTACAAGCAAATTTCAATTAAATTTCATTGAAGTTTCAGTGTAATTTCAATAAGATTTCGAAGAAATTTCAGGTAAAATTACAAGCAAATTTCAAGGAAATTTCATTGAAATTTGAAGTAAAATTACAAGCATATTTCAACGAAATTTCAATGAAATTTCAGTGTAATTTCAATAAGATTTCGAGGAAATTTCAGGTAAAATTACAAGCAAATTTCAAGGAAATTTAATTGAAGTTTCAGTCTAATTTCAATAAGATTTCGAGGAAATTTCAGGTAAAATTACATGCAAATTTCAAGGAAATTTCGTTGAAATTTCAGGTAAAATTACAAGCATATTTCAACGAAATTTCAATGAAATTTCAGTATAATTTCAATAAGATTTCGAGGAAATTTCAGGTAAAATTACAAGCATATTTCAATGAAATTTCAATGAAATTTCAGTGTAATTTCAATAAGATTTCGAGGAAATTTAAGATAAAATTACAAGTAAATTTCAATGAAATTTCATTGAAATTTGAGGTAAAATTACAAGCATATTTCAACGAAATTTCAATGAAATTTCAGTGTAATTTCAATAAGATTTCGAGGAAATTTCAGGCAAAATTACAAGCAAATTTCAAGGAAATTTCTTTGAAATTTCAGGTAAAATTACAAGCATATTTCAACGAAATTTCAATGAAATTTCAGTGTAATTTCAATAAGATTTCGACGAAATTTCAGGTAAAATTACAAGCAAACTTCAAGGAAATTTCATTAAAGTTTCTGTGTAATTTCAGTAAGATTTCGAAGAAATTTCAGGTAAAATTACAAGCAAATTTCAAGGAAATTTTATTGAAATTTCAGGTAATACTACAAGCATATTTCAACGAAATTTCAATGAAATTTCAGCGTAATTTCAATAAGATTTCGAGGAAATTTCAGGTAAAATTACAAGCAAATTTCATGGAAATTTCATTGAAGTATCAGTCTAATTTCAATAAGATTTCGAGGAAATTTCAGGTAAAATTACATGCAAATTTCAGTGTAATTTCAATAAGATTTCGAGGAAATTTCAGGTAAAATTACAAGCAAATTTCACGTAAAATTACAAGCATGTTTCAACGAAATTTCAATGAAATTTCAGGTAAAATTACAAGCAAATTTCAAGGAAATTTCATTGAAATTTGAGGTAAAATTACAAGCATATTTCAACGAAATTTCAATGAAATTTCAGTGTAATTTCAATAAGATTTCGAGGAAATTTCAGGTAAAATTACAAGCAAATTTCAAGGAAATTTCATTTAAATTTCAGTGTAATTTCAATAAGATTTCGAAGAAATTTCCGGTAAAATTACAAGCAAATTTCAAGGAAATTTCGTTGAAATTTGAGGTAAAATTACAAGCATATTTAAACGAAATTTCAATGAAATTTCATTGTAATTTAAATAAGATTTCGAGGAAATTTCAGGTAAAATTAAAGGCAAATTTCAAGGAAATTTCATTGAAATTTCAGGTAAAATTACAAGCATATTTCAACGAAATTTCAATGAAATTTCAGTGTAATTTCAATAAGATTTCGATTAAATTTCAGATAAAATTACAAGCAAATTCCAATGAAATTTCATTGAAATTTCAGGTAAAATAACAAGCATATTTCAACGAAATTTCAATGAAATTTCAGTGCAATTTCAATAAGATTTCGAGGAAATTTCAGATAAAATTACAAGCAAATTTCAATTAAATTTCATTGAAGTTTCAGTGTAATTTCAATAAGATTTCGAAGAAATTTCAGGTAAAATTACAAGCAAATTTCAAGGAAATTTCATTGAAATTTGAAGTAAAATTACAAGCATATTTCAACGAAATTTCAATGAAATTTCAGTGTAATTTCAATAAGATTTCGAGGAAATTTCAGGTAAAATTACAAGCAAATTTCAAGGAAATTTAATTGAAGTTTCAGTCTAATTTCAATAAGATTTCGAGGAAATTTCAGGTAAAATTACATGCAAATTTCAAGGAAATTTCGTTGAAATTTCAGGTAAAATTACAAGCATATTTCAACGAAATTTCAATGAAATTTCAGTATAATTTCAATAAGATTTCGAGGAAATTTCAGGTAAAATTACAAGCAAATTTCAAAGAAATTTCATTGAAATTTCAGTTAAAATTACAAGCATATTTCAATGAAATTTCAATGAAATTTCAGTGTAATTTCAATAAGATTTCGAGGAAATTTAAGATAAAATTACAAGTAAATTTCAATGAAATTTCATTGAAATTTCAGTTAAAATTACAAGCATATTTCAACGAAATTTCAATGAAATTTCCGTGTAATTTCAATAAGATTACGAGGAAATTTAAGATAAAATTACAAGTAAATTTCAATGAAATTTCATTGAAATTTCAGGTAAAATTACAAGCATATTTCAACGAAATTTCAATGAAATTTCAGTGTAATTTCAATAAGATTTCGAGGAAATTTCAGATAAAATTACAAGCAAATTTCAAGGAAATTTCATTGAAGTTTCAGTGTAATTTTAATAAGATTTCGAAGAAATTTCAGGTAAAATTACAAGCAAATTTCAAGGAAATTTCATTGAAATTTGAGGTAAAATTACAAGCATATTTCAACGAAATTTCAATGAAATTTCAGTGTAATTTCAATAAGATTTCGAGGAAATTTCAGGTAAAATTACAAGCAAATTTCAAGGAAATTTCTTTGAAATTTCGGGTAAAATTACAAGCATATTTCAACGAAATTTCAATGAAATTTCAGTGTAATTTCAATAAGATTTCGAGGAAATTTCAGGTAAAATTACAAGCAAATTTCAAGGAAATTTCATTTAAATTTCAGTGTAATTTCAATAAGATTTCGAAGAAATATCAGGTAAAATTACAAGCAAATTTCAAGGAAATTTCGTTGAAATTTGAGGTAAAATTACAAGCATATTTAAACGAAATTTCAATGAAATTTCATTGTAATTTAAATAAGATTTCGAGGAAATTTCAGGTAAAATTAAAGGCAAATTTCAAGGAAATTTCATTGAAATTTCAGGTAAAATTACAAGCATATTTCAACGAAATTTCAATGAAATTTCAGTGTAATTTCAATAAGATTTCGATTAAATTTCAGATAAAATTACAAGCAAATTCCAATGAAATTTCATTGAAATTTCAGGTAAAATAACAAGCATATTTCAACGAAATTTCAATGAAATTTCAGTGCAATTTCAATAAGATTTCGAGGAAATTTCAGATAAAATTACAAGCAAATTTCAATTAAATTTCATTGAAGTTTCAGTGTAATTTCAATAAGATTTCGAAGAAATTTCAGGTAAAATTACAAGCAAATTTCAAGGAAATTTCATTGAAATTTGAAGTAAAATTACAAGCATATTTCAACGAAATTTCAATGAAATTTCAGTGTAATTTCAATAAGATTTCGAGGAAATTTCAGGTAAAATTACAAGCAAATTTCAAGGAAATTTCTTTGAAATTTCAGGTAAAATTACAAGCATATTTCAACGAAATTTCAATGAAATTTCAGTGTAATTTCAATAAGATTTCGACGAAATTTCAGGTAAAATTACAAGCAAATTTCAAGGAAATTTCATTGAAGTTTCTGTGTAATTTCAGTAAGATTTCGAAGAAATTTCAGGTAAAATTACAAGCAAATTTCAAGGAAATTTCATTTAAATTTCAGGTAAAATTACAAGCATATTTCAACGAAATTTCAATGAAATTTCAGTGTAATTTCAATAAGATTTCGAGGAAATTTCAGGTAAAATTACAAGCAAATTTCAAGGAAATTTCATTTAAATTTCAGTGTAATTTCAATAAGATTTCGAAGAAATATCAGGTAAAATTACAAGCAAATTTCAAGGAAATTTCGTTGAAATTTGAGGTAAAATTACAAGCATATTTAAACGAAATTTCAATGAAATTTCATTGTAATTTAAATAAGATTTCGAGGAAATTTCAGGTAAAATTAAAGGCAAATTTCAAGGAAATTTCATTGAAATTTCAGGTAAAATTACAAGCATATTTCAACGAAATTTCAATGAAATTTCAGTGTAATTTCAATAAGATTTCGATTAAATTTCAGATAAAATTACAAGCAAATTCCAATGAAATTTCATTGAAATTTCAGGTAAAATAACAAGCATATTTCAACGAAATTTCAATGAAATTTCAGTGCAATTTCAATAAGATTTCGAGGAAATTTCAGATAAAATTACAAGCAAATTTCAATTAAATTTCATTGAAGTTTCAGTGTAATTTCAATAAGATTTCGAAGAAATTTCAGGTAAAATTACAAGCAAATTTCAAGGAAATTTCATTGAAATTTGAAGTAAAATTACAAGCATATTTCAACGAAATTTCAATGAAATTTCAGTGTAATTTCAATAAGATTTCGAGGAAATTTCAGGTAAAATTACAAGCAAATTTCAAGGAAATTTCTTTGAAATTTCAGGTAAAATTACAAGCATATTTCAACGAAATTTCAATGAAATTTCAGTGTAATTTCAATAAGATTTCGACGAAATTTCAGGTAAAATTACAAGCAAATTTCAAGGAAATTTCATTGAAGTTTCTGTGTAATTTCAGTAAGATTTCGAAGAAATTTCAGGTAAAATTACAAGCAAATTTCAAGGAAATTTCATTTAAATTTCAGGTAAAATTACAAGCATATTTCAACGAAATTTCAATGAAATTTCAGTGTAATTTCAATAAGATTTCGAGGAAATTTCAGGTAAAATTACAATCAAATTTCAAGGAAATTTCTTTGAAATTTCAGGTAAAATTACAAGCATATTTCAACGAAATTTCAACGAAATTTCAGTGTAATTTCAATAAGATTTCGACGAAATTTCAGGTAAAATTACAAGCATATTTCAACGAAATTTCAATGAAATTTCTGTGTAATTTCAATAAGATTTCCAAGAAATTTCAGGTAAAATTACAAGCAAATTTCAAGGAAATTTCATTGAAATTTCAGGTAAAATTACAAGCATATTTCAACGAAATTTCAATGAAATTTCAGTGTAATTTCAATAAGATTTCGAGGAAATTTCAGGTAAAATTACAAGCAAATTTCAAAGAAATTTCATTGAAATTTCAGGTAAAATTACAAGCATATTTCAACGAAATTTCAATGAAATTTCAGTGTAATTTCAATAAGATTTCGAAGAAATTTCAGATAAAATTACAAGCAAATTGCAAGGAAATTTCATTGAAGTTTCAGTGTAATTTCAATAAGATTTCGAAGAAATTTCAGGTAAAATTACAAGCAAATTTCAAGGAAATTTCATTGAAATTTGAGGTAAAATTACAAGCATATTTCAACGAAATTTCAATGAAATTTCAGTGTAATTTCAATAAGATTACGAGGAAATTTCAGGTAAAATTACAAGCAAATTTCAAAGGAATTTCATTGAAATTTGAGGTAAAATTACAAGCATATTTCAACGAAATTTCAATGAAATTTCAGTGTAATTTCAATAAGATTTCGAGGAAATTTCAGGTAAAATTACAAGCAAATTTCAAGGAAATTTCATTGAAATTTCACGTAAAATTACAAGCATGTTTCAGCGAAATTTCAATGAAATTTCAGTGTAATTTCAATAAGATTTCGAGGAAATTTCAGGTAAAATTACAAGCAAATTTCAAGGAGGCAGTTCGGCCTGAGCAGTTGAACGTACTGGATGTGTTTAGGTCTCAACTGTGTAGTTCCCAAACACCCCAAATTACAAACTGAACTTATTTAATCAAAAGTGTCAGTGCCTTCTTTATGCAATATTGTTACAAATCGAACTTCTCACCACCTTCCAACCATGTAACAAAAGTCTTCTCACCGCCTATTTAGGCAGAAGACTCTTGAAACTTTGTGTTCTAAGACGTGTTGTCATCGTTACACTGTGTTGTGTTGATTTCGTTACTCTTTTGGTTACATTGCAATCAGACTACAGTTTGTTCATTTCATTTTACTCCTACATCTTCAATCCCGAACACGTCCCCAACCCTTTCCATCACACTGCTGACGTCATCAAACCTTGAAATGGAATCAGAAATAGAAATCGATGACCCGCTTATACCTGTTATACCAGTTGAATCCGTTGAACCTGTTTTTTCCGTTGAACTTGTTCCATCTGTTGAACCTACATCTGCTGAAGAAAACCAAACCAACCTACTAAAATGTAACTCATGTGGAATCCTTTTCGAAAAAGACAGACCAAAAGTCAAAAATTGTCAAGAATGTCGTCACAAACCCCATTCCCACAAAAGACCAAACTCTCCAGGCGAAGAAACTACTCGAAAAAGATCATTCTCAATTGATGACTTCCTCTCCAAAAGGTTAGACTCTTTAACGGATTTAATCCTAAATGTAGTTGAAAAACAAAACCTACTCCTACAAGAAAACACTGAACTGAAACGTTCCCTAAACATCCTGATCCAACAAAACTCAGACCTAAAATCTGATCTTGAAATCTCTAGACAAGAAAGAAACTCCCACACTTCCACCAGAACTATAACCGATCAGAAAGAAGAACCTCCTAAAGAAACAGCTTGGTCTCAGATTATAAAAAAAAATGGCAAACTCAGAACCTCAAAACCGACAGAACAAACCTACAACTCTGCAACCACATCTCAACAATCCACCTCCAAATCAAACTCAACCTTCCAAGAAAACTCAGAAATTGAAGAAGCCACCTTGATTCTCCAACAACTTGACGAAGAAAAGGGTAATAAATTCATCCCAAGAAAAGACCTCTTATCAATCTTGGAAAAAGACATAAAAAAAACTCAACCAAAACGCCCCAATCCCCATTTTCGTTCGGAAAACAAAAACAAAAAAACTTATTCTTACTTACAAAAACCACGAAGAAAAACAAAAATCAAACGAAATCTTGGCTGAAACCTCCTTCTCCGAATTAGGACCCGTCAAAGCTGTAAACAGAAAACCAAACCTTCAGATTGTGATTCACCAACTTCCCACAGATGAAACCCCTGAAGACATCTGCTCTCACCTCAGCGACAAAAACTCTAGTCTCAACATTAACTTTCAAACCAATCACTTCAAACGGATTAACCCTGGCAGCACTAAAAAATTCGGATCTGCTTGGTACACCTGCTCATCACTAATAGAAAAAACTAAGCTTCTTTCAGGCGGAGCCCTAATCAAAAGATTACACGTTGCGGCAAATGCGCCGATCTCCAACATGATATTAAATCATGTACAAACTCCCGCTTAAAATGCTCCAACTGCAGAGGTAACCATACAGCCTTCGACCACTCGTGCCCATCAAGAATAGCAGCTATCAAAAAAGCCGCCAAATAACCTCAAAACAAGCAAAACCAAAACCCCTCATGTCTCAAACTCAATGTAATTCCTCTTCTTCTCATTCCACCAATATTCTAATTCATAATATCCGAAAAAACAAGAATCAACTTTTTGAAAAACTGCGTGAAGCACACAACCACAACTCTCACGTAGCTTTTATTCTCGAACCTCCAACTAATTTTAACTTTACAACAATTTCAAACTTCCAAACCACTAAACCTGACTCTTCATATATTGGTACTATTAGCTTCAAAGATAATTCAGCCCATCACATTGAAATATTAATATCTCGAGAACTTTACTCTCTAACCAAAATATCATTCAAAAACCATCTTCCCATAATTCTTGCTACAATCTACAGAAGACATACAAATGAAGTCTCATCTCTGCTTACTGAAATCTGGAAGGAATTAGAAAAGATAAATGCTTACATAATTATCTGTGGCGATTTCAATGCCCATCACTGGCACTGGGAGGCAAAAAAAATGGATAAACCTGGCCTTCAGCTATTCGATTTTATCACTTCCTTAAACTTAATCCTCCTAAATAAATGGAATGTCCCTACATTCATGAACGAAAAGGGCGAATCCTCCACAATAGACTTAGTTTTCGCTTCTTCTGAAATTTCCCACCTTCTTCACCTTCGTCTTCTAGATAACCCTGATTTTCTAAACGAATCTGATCATAAAGCTATCCTCCTAAAAATCAAAGCCCCTTTTGTTGAATATAGACCCGAACAATGGAACTACAAACTGGCCAACTGGGAACTAATCAACAACACTTTATCAGAACTAATAGAAATAATAAAAACAAATTATTTTCTCTGAATAGTCCCAAGGAAATAGATGTTTCCACACAACTTTTAACTAAACTCCTTACCGATACAGCCAGCAAGTATATCCCAAAAATCAATTCAATGAGAAAGAAAAATCCTTGGTGGACAAAAGATCTAAACCTCCTTAGAAAACTAACAGCACAACACCTAAAATTGTATAAAAAGTCACCAACCCAAAACAATGAAAGAACTTGGAAAGATGCTAGGAACTTATACACTATGAAATGTCGTCAAACTCGAGCGAACTATTGGCAACTAAAAATGAACACTCCTGACTCTAGAATTCTCTGGAAATTAGATCACAAATTTCGATCAAACGCAAACCAAAACTCATTAGACCAACTACTAGATGATAAAGGAAAATCTTTTAAACAGATTACTGACAAATTAGACTTTCTAACTCAAAAAATGTTAGATCTACCAGCTCCGATCACCTCAATCCCTCAAATTACTGTACAAAAACAGGTACATAAAATTGACCATCTATACATTACTAGACAAACAAGTTTCGCTCTTCTGGATTACGAACAACTATCAGAACTAATTAAAAACCTTCCCCTCTACAAAGCCTCGGGCGAAGACAATATACAACCAATACTCATTAAAAAGACTTGGCTATCCATTGGTTATGCTGTAACTGCACTATTTAATTCATCCATAAAATTATCTTATTTTCCTAAAGCCTGGAAAGCGACCAAAATTCTCCCAATACCAAAACCAGATAAAAATGACTATTCCTCCCACAATAATTTTCGTCCCATCGCCCTACTATCTCATCTTGGCAAAATCCTAGAAAAATGCATAGCCAAAAAAATCACAGACTACCTAGAACAAAAAAATATCCTATCAGAAAACCAATGGGGATTTAGAAATCAAAGATCTACTGTAAATGCTATGCTAAACTTCTCAGATAATATCCTTCATGGTTTTGATAAAGGTAAAATTACCACGGCCCTACTACTAGACATTCATCGAGCGTTTAACAATGTCAACCATGCAGTTTTACTTCAAAAGGCAAGAAAGAAAAAGATCCCTATCAACCTAATCAACTGGCTTAAGAGCTTCTTAGATAATAGAACAGGATATAGCACATACGGTCCTTACACAAGTCAAAATTTCCATTTAAAACAGGGCGTTCCTCAAGGCTTGCCCCTCTCCCCTATCCTCTTTCTAATCTACATTGACGATGCATTGAAAATTATCAAAAGTAAAAGATTAACAATTCAGGCTTTTGCAGACGACTTACTTCTTTTGATCAGTGGCAAATCAGAAAAAGGTAATATTAAAACCCTCGAAAAAGCACTAAAAGACATAGAAAAGTGGAGTGAACATGTAAAACTTACTGTCTCGAAAACAAAAACTGAACTCATACACTTCTCAAGGAAAAGAACTATACAAAATCTACCACTTAAATGGGGACAAGAAATCATTCCTCCAAAAGATGAAGTGCGCTACCTTGGAATTATATTCGATTCAAAATTAAATTGGAAAAAACACATCGCCCACCTATCCTCAAAAGGCCACTATATCTTAACCAGACTAAAAAAATTAACTAACTTCCTTCCATCTATAAAAACTAATCAATTAAGAACTTTAGTTCTAAGCATCTTTTACTCCAAATTACTTTACGGATTACCTGCTTGGAGTAATGTTAAACTATCTTCATTTCCACCCTTAAGAACACTCCACAGAAACGCACTCCTCCTCATCACTGGTGCTCTGAGGACTACCCCAACTTCAGCTCTACAGATAGAAACAGGAGTACCCCCATTGGATCTTTTACAATTAGAAAGAATTCTAAGATTTGCCCACAAAACAAACACCGTAACCACTTCAACTCCCATACATAAACGGTATACCTCATGCTCACTCTTTATCGAAATGACAAAAAAACAAAACCCTCTTCAAAAACACCAACAAGAAGACATTAAAAAATCAATTAAACAAATCATTTTACTGAAATGGACAGAAGAGTGGAATACACAAATCTCGCCCCTCCACGATTTAAACATAAATCCTTACTCAAAACCTATTTGCAAATCTAGTCATGCACACAAAATCATATCTACACTCATCCAATTAAGAACAACACACTTCCCCACAAAATCATATTTATTTCGGATTAAGAAAACCTCTAACATGATTTGTCCTTGCACTAACTACTTCCGCCAAACATTAACTCATATACTTTTTCATTGCCCACTGTTAAATAAACCTAGAGCCATCTTACTTAGAACGCTAAGTAAAACCAAACTACATTTCAAACCCGAACAAATCCTAACTAACCAAAAAATCTCAATCCCAATCACCAATTATATCAATTCCGCAAAAAAAATCTTAAAACTTTAAAATAATAGTATAACAAATGCATTATTTAAAAGTTCCTTTTAATCAAATGACATTTTTCTAAATATAATATTCCTGGTACGAAAGCCTATGTAAAACAAACAGAAATAGTCAATAAAGAAGAGGCAACGAGCTATGCTCAAGCCCCTATCAAATTGGAAAAAAAAAAAAAAAAAAAAAAAAAATTTCAAGGAAATTTCATTGAAGTTTCAGGTAAAATTACAAGCATATTTCAACGAAATTTCAATGAAATTTCAGTGTAATTTCAATAAGATTTCGAGGAAATTTCAGGTAAAATTACAAGCAAATTTCAAAGAAATTTCATTGAAATTTCAGGTAAAATTACAAGCATATTTCAACGAAATTTCAATGAAATTTCAGTGTAATTTCAATAAGATTTCGAAGAAATTTCAGATAAAATTACAAGCAAATTGCAAGGAAATTTCATTGAAGTTTCAGTGTAATTTCAATAAGATTTCGAAGAAATTTCAGGTAAAATTACAAGCAAATTTCAAGGAAATTTCATTAAAATTTGAGGTAAAATTACAAGCATATTTCAACGAAATTTCAATGAAATTTCAGTGTAATTTCAATAAGATTACGAGGAAATTTCAGGTAAAATTACAAGCAAATTTCAAGGGAATTTCATTGAAATTTGAGGTAAAATTACAAGCATATTTCAACGAAATTTCAATGAAATTTCAGTGTAATTTCAATAAGATTTCAAGGAAATTTCAGGTAAAATTACAAGCAAATTTCAAGGAAATTTCATTGAAATTTCAGGTTAAATTACAAGCAAATTTCAAGGAAATTTCACTGAAATTTAAGGTAAAATTACAAGCATATTTCAACGAAATTTCAATGAAATTTCAGTGTAATTTCAATAAGATTTCGAGGAAATTTCAGATAAAATTACAAGCAAATTTCAATGAAATTTCATTGAAATTTCAGGTAAAATAACAAGCATATTTCAACGAAATTTCAATGAAATTTCAGTGCAATTTCAATAAGATTTCGAGGAAATTTCAGATAAAATTACAAGCAAATTTCAAGGAAATTTCATTGAAATTTGAGGTAAAATTACAAGCATATTTCAACGAAATTTCAATGAAATTTCAGTGTAATTTCAATAAGACTTCGACGAAATTTCAGGTCTAATTACAAGCAAATTTCAAGGAAATTTCATTGAAGTTTCTGTGTAATTTCAATAAGATTTCGAAGAAATTTCAGGTAAAATTACAAGCAAATTTCAAGGAAATTTCATTGAAGTTTCAGTGTAATTTCAATAAGATTTCGAAGAAATTTCAGGTAAAATTACAAGCAAATTTCAAGGAAATTTCATTGAAATTTGAGGTAAAATTACAAGCATATTTCAACGAAATTTCAATGAAATTTCAGTGTAATTTCAATAAGATTTCGAGGAAATTTCAGGTAAAATTACAAGCAAATTTCAAGGAAATTTCTTTGAAATTTCAGGTTAAATTACAAGCATATTTCAACGAAATTTCAATGAAATTTCAGTGTAATTTCAATAAGACTTCGACGAAATTTCAGGTCTAATTACAAGCAAATTTCAAGGAAATTTCATTGAAGTTTCTGTGTAATTTCAATAAGATTTCGAAGAAATTTCAGGTAAAATTACAAGCAAATTTCAAGGAAATTTCATTGAAATTTCAGGTAAAATTACAAGCATATTTCAACGAAATTTCAATGAAATTTCAGTGTAATTTCAATAAGATTTCGAGGAAATTTAAGATAAAATTACAAGTAAATTTCAATGAAATTTCATTGAAATTTGAGGTAAAATTACAAGCATATTTCAACGAAATTTCAATGAAATTTCAGTGTAATTTCAATAAGATTTCGAGGAAATTTAAGATAAAATTACAAGTAAATTTCAATGAAATTTCAATAAGATTTCGAGGAAATTTCAGATAAAATTACAAGCAAATTTCAAAGAAATTTCATTGAAATTTCAGGTAAAATTACAAGCATATTTCAACGAAGTTTCAATGAAATTTCAGTGTAATTTTAATAAGATTTCGAGGAAATTTAAGATAAAATTACAAGTAAATTTCAATGAAATTTCATTGAAATTTGAGGTAAAATTACAAGCATATTTCAACGAAATTTCAATGAAATTTCAGTGTAATTTCAATAAGATTACGAGGAAATTTCAGGTAAAATTACAAGCAAATTTCAAGGGAATTTCATTGAAATTTGAGGTAAAATTACAAGCATATTTCAACGAAATTTCAATGAAATTTCAGTGTAATTTCAATAAGATTTCGAGGAAATTTCAGGTAAAATTACAAGCAAATTTCAAGGAAATTTCATTGAAATTTCACGTAAAATTACAAGCATGTTTCAGCGAAATTTCAATGAAATTTCAGTGTAATTTCAATAAGATTTCGAGGAAATTTCAGGTAAAATTACAAGCAAATTTCAAGGAGGCAGTTCGGCCTGAGCAGTTGAACGTACTGGATGTGTTTAGGTCTCAACTGTGTAGTTCCCAAACACCCCAAATTACAAACTGAACTTATTTAATCAAAAGTGTCAGTGCCTTCTTTATGCAATATTGTTACAAATCGAACTTCTCACCACCTTCCAACCATGTAACAAAAGTCTTCTCACCGCCTATTTAGGCAGAAGACTCTTGAAACTTTGTGTTCTAAGACGTGTTGTCATCGTTACACTGTGTTGTGTTGATTTCGTTACTCTTTTGGTTACATTGCAATCAGACTCCAGTTTGTTCATTTCATTTTACTCCTACATCTTCAATCCCGATCACGTCCCCAACCCTTTCCATCACACTGCTGACGTCATCAAACCTTGAAATGGAATCAGAAATAGAAATCGATGACCCGCTTATACCTGTTATACCAGTTGAATCCGTTGAACCTGTTTTTTCCGTTGAACTTGTTCCATCTGTTGAACCTACATCTGCTGAAGAAAACCAAACCAACCTACTAAAATGTAACTCATGTGGAATCCTTTTCGAAAAAGACAGACTAAACGTCAAAAATTGTCAAGAATGTCGTCACAAACCCCATTCCCACAAAAGACCAAACTCTCCAGGCGAAGAAACTACTCGAAAAAGATCATTCTCAATTGATGACTTCCTCTCCAAAAGGTTAGACTCTTTAACGGATTTAATCCTAAATGTAGTTGAAAAACAAAACCTACTCCTACAAGAAAACACTGAACTGAAACGTTCCCTAAACATCCTGATCCAACAAAACTCAGACCTAAAATCTGATCTTGAAATCTCTAGACAAGAAAGAAACTCCCACACTTCCACCAGAACTATAACCGATCAGAAAGAAGAACCTCCTAAAGAAACAGCTTGGTCTCAGATTATAAAAAAAAATGGCAAACTCAGAACCTCAAAACCGACAGAACAAACCTACAACTCTGCAACCACATCTCAACAATCCACCTCCAAATCAAACTCAACCTTCCAAGAAAACTCAGAAATTGAAGAAGCCACCTTGATTCTCCAACAACTTGACGAAGAAAAGGGTAATAAATTCATCCCAAGAAAAGACCTCTTATCAATCTTGGAAAAAGACATAAAAAAAACTCAACCAAAACGCCCCAATCCCCATTTTCGTTCGGAAAACAAAAACAAAAAAACTTATTCTTACTTACAAAAACCACGAAGAAAAACAAAAATCAAACGAAATCTTGGCTGAAACCTCCTTCTCCGAATTAGGACCCGTCAAAGCTGTAAACAGAAAACCAAACCTTCAGATTGTGATTCACCAACTCCCCACAGATGAAACCCCTGAAGACATCTGCTCTCACCTCAGCGACAAAAACTCTAGTCTCAACATTAACTTTCAAACCAATCACTTCAAACGGATTAACCCTGGCAGCACTAAAAAATTCGGATCTGCTTGGTACACCTGCTCATCACTAATAGAAAAAACTAAGCTTCTTTCAGGCGGAGCCCTAATCAAAAGATTACACGTTGCGGCAAATGCGCCGATCTCCAACATGATATTAAATCATGTACAAACTCCCGCTTAAAATGCTCCAACTGCAGAGGTAACCATACAGCCTTCGACCACTCGTGCCCATCAAGAATAGCAGCTATCAAAAAAGCCGCCAAATAACCTCAAAACAAGCAAAACCAAAACCCCTCATGTCTCAAACTCAATGTAATTCCTCTTCTTCTCATTCCACCAATATTCTAATTCATAATATCCGAAAAAACAAGAATCAACTTTTTGAAAAACTGCGTGAAGCACACAACCACAACTCTCACGTAGCTTTTATTCTCGAACCTCCAACTAATTTTAACTTTACAACAATTTCAAACTTCCAAACCACTAAACCTGACTCTTCATATATTGGTACTATTAGCTTCAAAGATAATTCAGCCCATCACATTGAAATATTAATATCTCGAGAACTTTACTCTCTAACCAAAATATCATTCAAAAACCATCTTCCCATAATTCTTGCTACAATCTACAGAAGACATACAAATGAAGTCTCATCTCTGCTTACTGAAATCTGGAAGGAATTAGAAAAGATAAATGCTTACATAATTATCTGTGGCGATTTCAATGCCCATCACTGGCACTGGGAGGCAAAAAAAATGGATAAACCTGGCCTTCAGCTATTCGATTTTATCACTTCCTTAAACTTAATCCTCCTAAATAAATGGAATGTCCCTACATTCATGAACGAAAAGGGCGAATCCTCCACAATAGACTTAGTTTTCGCTTCTTCTGAAATTTCCCACCTTCTTCACCTTCGTCTTCTAGATAACCCTGATTTTCTAAACGAATCTGATCATAAAGCTATCCTCCTAAAAATCAAAGCCCCTTTTGTTGAATATAGACCCGAACAATGGAACTACAAACTGGCCAACTGGGAACTAATCAACAACACTTTATCAGAACTAATAGAAATAATAAAAACAAATTATTTTCTCTGAATAGTCCCAAGGAAATAGATGTTTCCACACAACTTTTAACTAAACTCCTTACCGATACAGCCAGCAAGTATATCCCAAAAATCAATTCAATGAGAAAGAAAAATCCTTGGTGGACAAAAGATCTAAACCTCCTTAGAAAACTAACAGCACAACACCTAAAATTGTATAAAAAGTCACCAACCCAAAACAATGAAAGAACTTGGAAAGATGCTAGGAACTTATACACTATGAAATGTCGTCAAACTCGAGCGAACTATTGGCAACTAAAAATGAACACTCCTGACTCTAGAATTCTCTGGAAATTAGATCACAAATTTCGATCAAACGCAAACCAAAACTCATTAGACCAACTACTAGATGATAAAGGAAAATCTTTTAAACAGATTACTGACAAATTAGACTTTCTAACTCAAAAAATGTTAGATCTACCAGCTCCGATCACCTCAATCCCTCAAATTACTGTACAAAAACAGGTACATAAAATTGACCATCTATACATTACTAGACAAACAAGTTTCGCTCTTCTGGATTACGAACAACTATCAGAACTAATTAAAAACCTTCCCCTCTACAAAGCCTCGGGCGAAGACAATATACAACCAATACTCATTAAAAAGACTTGGCTATCCATTGGTTATGCTGTAACTGCACTATTTAATTCATCCATAAAATTATCTTATTTTCCTAAAGCCTGGAAAGCGACCAAAATTCTCCCAATACCAAAACCAGATAAAAATGACTATTCCTCCCACAATAATTTTCGTCCCATCGCCCTACTATCTCATCTTGGCAAAATCCTAGAAAAATGCATAGCCAAAAAAATCACAGACTACCTAGAACAAAAAAATATCCTATCAGAAAACCAATGGGGATTTAGAAATCAAAGATCTACTGTAAATGCTATGCTAAACTTCTCAGATAATATCCTTCATGGTTTTGATAAAGGTAAAATTACCACGGCCCTACTACTAGACATTCATCGAGCGTTTAACAATGTCAACCATGCAGTTTTACTTCAAAAGGCAAGAAAGAAAAAGATCCCTATCAACCTAATCAACTGGCTTAAGAGCTTCTTAGATAATAGAACAGGATATAGCACATACTGTCCTTACACAAGTCAAAATTTCCATTTAAAACAGGGCGTTCCTCAAGGCTTGCCCCTCTCCCCTATCCTCTTTCTAATCTACATTGACGATGCATTGAAAATTATCAAAAGTAAAAGATTAACAATTCAGGCTTTTGCAGACGACTTACTTCTTTTGATCAGTGGCAAATCAGAAAAAGGTAATATTAAAACCCTCGAAAAAGCACTAAAAGACATAGAAAAGTGGAGTGAACATGTAAAACTTACTGTCTCGAAAACAAAAACTGAACTCATACACTTCTCAAGGAAAAGAACTATACAAAATCTACCACTTAAATGGGGACAAGAAATCATTCCTCCAAAAGATGAAGTGCGCTACCTTGGAATTATATTCGATTCAAAATTAAATTGGAAAAAACACATCGCCCACCTATCCTCAAAAGGCCACTATATCTTAACCAGACTAAAAAAATTAACTAACTTCCTTCCATCTATAAAAACTAATCAATTAAGAACTTTAGTTCTAAGCATCTTTTACTCCAAATTACTTTACGGATTACCTGCTTGGAGTAATGTTAAACTATCTTCATTTCCACCCTTAAGAACACTCCACAGAAACGCACTCCTCCTCATCACTGGTGCTCTGAGGACTACCCCAACTTCAGCTCTACAGATAGAAACAGGAGTACCCCCATTGGATCTTTTACAATTAGAAAGAATTCTAAGATTTGCCCACAAAACAAACACCGTAACCACTTCAACTCCCATACATAAACGGTATACCTCATGCTCACTCTTTATCGAAATGACAAAAAAACAAAACCCTCTTCAAAAACACCAACAAGAAGACATTAAAAAATCAATTAAACAAATCATTTTACTGAAATGGACAGAAGAGTGGAATACACAAATCTCGCCCCTCCACGATTTAAACATAAATCCTTACTCAAAACCTATTTGCAAATCTAGTCATGCACACAAAATCATATCTACACTCATCCAATTAAGAACAACACACTTCCCCACAAAATCATATTTATTTCGGATTAAGAAAACCTCTAACATGATTTGTCCTTGCACTAACTACTTCCGCCAAACATTAACTCATATACTTTTTCATTGCCCACTGTTAAATAAACCTAGAGCCATCTTACTTAGAACGCTAAGTAAAACCAAACTACATTTCAAACCCGAACAAATCCTAACTAACCAAAAAATCTCAATCCCAATCACCAATTATATCAATTCCGCAAAAAAAATCTTAAAACTTTAAAATAATAGTATAACAAATGCATTATTTAAAAGTTCCTTTTAATCAAATGACATTTTTCTAAATATAATATTCCTGGTACGAAAGCCTATGTAAAACAAACAGAAATAGTCAATAAAGAAGAGGCAACGAGCTATGCTCAAGCCCCTATCAAATTGGAAAAAAAAAAAAAAAAAAAAAAAAAAAAAAATTTCAATGAACTTTCATTGAAGTTTCAGGTAAAATTACAAGCATATTTCAACGAAATTTCAATGAAATTTCAGTGTAATTTCAATAAGATTTCGAGGAAATTTCAGGTAAAATTACAAGCAAATTTCAAAGAAATTTCATTGAAATTTCAGGTAAAATTACAAGCATATTTCAACGAAATTTCAATGAAATTTCAGTGTAATTTCAATAAGATTTCGAAGAAATTTCAGATAAAATTACAAGCAAATTGCAAGGAAATTTCATTGAAGTTTCAGTGTAATTTCAATAAGATTTCGAAGAAATTTCAGGTAAAATTACAAGCAAATTTCAAGGAAATTTCATTAAAATTTGAGGTAAAATTACAAGCATATTACAACGAAATTTCAATGAAATTTCAGTGTAATTTCAATAAGATTACGAGGAAATTTCAGGTAAAATTACAAGCAAATTTCAAGGGAATTTCATTGAAATTTGAGGTAAAATTACAAGCATATTTCAACGAAATTTCAATGAAATTTCAGTGTAATTTCAATAAGATTTCAAGGAAATTTCAGGTAAAATTACAAGCAAATTTCAAGGAAATTTCATTGAAATTTCAGGTTAAATTACAAGCAAATTTCAAGGAAATTTCACTGAAATTTAAGGTAAAATTACAAGCATATTTAAACGAAATTTCAATGAAATTTCAGTGTAATTTCAATAAGATTTCGAGGAAATTTCAGATAAAATTACAAGCAAATTTCAATGAAATTTCATTGAAATTTCAGGTAAAATAACAAGCATATTTCAACGAAATTTCAATGAAATTTCAGTGTAATTTCAATAAGATTTCGAGGAAATTTCAGGTAAAATTACAAGCAAATTTCAAGGAAATTTCATTGAAGTTTCAGTCTAATTTCAATAAGATTTCGAGGAAATTTCAGGTAAAATTACATGCAAATTTCAAGGAAATTTCGTTGAAATTTCAGGTAAAATTTCAATTGTAAGAAAGTATCTTACAAATTATAGGTTCTTTGTGGCGGAAGGAGAGGCTTTCTACCAAAGGCGACTTCTGGCTCCTACCAAAGGCAAATTCTGACTGCCTCCAATGTATTGCTGGCTGAGAATAACATTGTCAAGATCTGCGATTGTAAAATGGGTGGCGGTTCGTACATAATCAGGGGATTTACAGTATTGGGCAATAGCGGACTAATCAGACACATGCATGGCTTCATGCATGTGGAGGGCGACATCTAGTGTTCTCGGGAGAATATAGGTGGGGAACTAAAAAATAAGCGGGAGAATAAAAGCACATTCTTACATCACTTCCCCCATTGGAAAAACTACGTCCCGGAGTAAAAGAAAAGAACCACGAAAACAGCCAAACTATTTAAACAATTTCTATTCAAAGGCTAGTAGTCGATTTTTAACTACATGCGATTGTCGTGCGAGAATGCGATTCCAAGCCAGGTCACTAAACGAGGTCACTAAACCAAACGATTGTCTGTCGCAACCAAAGTCTACATCCAAAGGAAGGGCTTTGAAGAAGGGCTTGTCTGTCGCAACCAAAGTCTACATCCAAATGGCCTGCAAGTTTATTATTATCTATTATATTATTATTATATTATTATTATATTATCGCGATGGTGTAGGGTCCGGTGACGTTCCATACGTAAAGATGCAGGAGATCGCTTCTTTGAGAGCGGCTTTTCAAGCCACAAATGCGGTTATGATCCCAAGTTGGTTGTAATTCTTGTGAACAAACGTCTGAACACTCGCGGAGATAGCCAAGTAAGGGTGATCAATTTGTGTCAAGGCGTACATGTCAGTATCTTGAACAGGAGTAGGGAAAGGCGAGAAATGGTACAATTCGAAATCATTTTGTTGGGGGGAGATAATTTTACTGGTGGGAAATCGATCCTCATTTAAAATACTGTACGTCTTGAGAGAAACGTACGGGGGGCTTTACGACTCTTCCCGAGCGGGTGGTTAGGGTTGGGCGGTTATCTATGGGTGGAAACAATAATCGAGGTTGCACTACTGGTAAGGGTGGGTCACTTATGGAACGGGAGCGTATTAATACTTCTGTGGGGAGTGACATGGGCTCGGAGGAAGAAGAATGGGGGGCACAAATTTCTGCAGGTGTACTAACGGTTCGGGGTCGGAAAGCATGAGGAAAGTTGTAAGTCGGGAAGGAATCATCAGAAACAATGAAATTAGATGGGGGTTGGAGATCACTTTGATAAGGGGTGGAAACATCAGGGGAGGAGGGAGTACTCGTAGAAGAATTTGGGTCGAGAGCTGGACTTCGATGGGTGGACCAGGTTTGCTCATCTGTCAAGGCGGGAAAAGGTGAAGAAGTAGGGCTGGTAGGCCTAGATTCGGGCATCGAGAAGTTTGAGTAATCTGAGGAGTTTTCCGGGCTGGCTGGAGCGGGGGACAAGTTTTGGAAGGCGGGAGGTTGAGAAGGGCAGTAGAAGTACTTGGGTTACCTGTAGGCAATGGGTTGCCGCGGGCGTCCATGATACTGATATACAAGAATGACCTTAAAAGAACTCGATGTCTGAAACCACAATATCACTGCTTCACTTAAATGTTTTAATATTCGAAAGGTTAAATAGAATAACAGGGAATAATCACGAGCCTAAAAGCCAATCCTACCGACTGCGCCAGTTGTAAGAAAGTATCTTACAAATTATAGGTTCTTTGTGGCGGAAGGAGAGGCTTTCTACCAAAGGCGACTTCTGGCTCCTACCAAAGGCAAATTCTGACTGCCTCCAATGTATTGCTGGCTGAGAATAACATTGTCAAGATCTGCGATTGTAAAATGGGTGGCGGTTCGTACATAATCAGGGGATTTACAGTATTGGGCAATAGCGGACTAATCAGACACATGCATGGCTTCATGCATGTGGAGGGCGACATCTAGTGTTCTCGGGAGAATATAGGTGGGGAACTAAAAAATAAGCGGGAGAATAAAAGCACATTCTTACACAATCAAATTTCAAGGAAATTTCATTGAAATTTCAGTTAAAATTACAAGCATATTTCAACGAAATTTCAATGAAATTTCAGTGTAATTTCAATAAGATTTCGAGGAAATTTAAGATAAAATTACAAGTAAATTTCAATGAAATTTCATTGAAATTTCAGGTAAAATTACAAGCATATTTCAACGAAATTTCAATGAAATTTCAGTGTAATTTCAATAAGATTTCGAGGAAATTTCAGATAAAATTACAAGCAAATTTAAAAGAAATTTCATTGAAATTTCAGGTTAAATTACAAGCATATTTCAACGAAATTTCAATGAAATTTCAGTGTAATTTCAATAAGACTTCGACGAAATTTCAGGTAAAATTACAAGCAAATTTCAAGGAAATTTCATTGAAGTTTCTGTGTAATTTCAATAAGATTTCGAAGAAATTTCAGGTAAAATTACAAGTAAATTTCAATGAAATTTCATTGAAATTTCAGGTAAAATTACAAGCATATTTCAACGAAATTTCAATGAAATTTCAGTGTAATTTCAATAAGATTTCGAGGAAATTTCAGATAAAATTACAAGCAAATTTCAAGGAAATTTCTTTGAAATTTCAGGTTAAATTACAAGCATATTTCAACGAAATTTCAATGAAATTTCAGTGTAATTTCAATAAGACTTCGACGAAATTTCAGGTAAAATTACAAGCAAATTTCAAGGAAATTTCATTGAAGTTTCTGTGTAATTTCAATAAGATTTCGAAGAAATTTCAGGTAAAATTACAAGCAAATTTCAAGGAAATTTCATTGAAATTTCAGGTAAAATTACAAGCATATTTCAACGAAATTTCAATGAAATTTCAGTTTAATTTCAATAAGATTTCGAGGAAATTTAAGATAAAATTACAAGTAAATTTCAATGAAATTTCATTGAAATTTCAGGTAAAATTACAAGCATATTTCAACGAAATTTCAATGAAATTTCAGTGTAATTTCAATAAGATTTCGAGGAAATTTCAGATAAAATTACAAGCAAATTTAAAAGAAATTTCATTGAAATTTTAGGTAAAATTACAAGCATATTTCAACGAAGTTTCAATGAAATTTCAGTGTAATTTCAATAAGATTTCGAGGAAATTTAAGATAAAATTACAAGTAAATTTCAATGAAATTTCATTGAAATTTGGGGGAAAAGTACAAGCATATTTCAACGAAATTTCAGTGTAATTTTAATAAGATTTCGAGGAAATTTCAGGTAAAAGTACAAGCAAATTTCAAGGAAATTTCTTTGAAATTTCAGGTAAAATTACAAGCATATTTCAACGAAATTTCAATGAAATTTCAGTGTAATTTCAATAAGATTTCGACGAAATTTCAGGTAAAATTACATGCAAATTTCAAGGAAATTTCGTTGAAATTTCAGGTAAAATTACAATCAAATTTCAAGGAAATTTCATTGAAATTTCAGGTAAAATTACAAGCATATTTCAACGAAATTTCAATGAAATTTCAGTGTAATTTCAATAAGATTTCGAGGAAATTTCAGGTAAAATTACAAGCAAATTTCAAGGAAATTTCATTGAAATTTCACGTAAAATTACAAGCATGTTTCAACGAAATTTCAATGAAATTTCAGTGTAATTTCAATAAGATTTCGAGAAAATTTCAGGTAAAATTACAAGCAAATTTCAAGGAGGCAGTTCGGCCTGAGCAGTTGAACGTACTGGATGTGTTTAGGTCTCAACTGTGTAGTTCCCAAACACCCCAAATTACAAACTGAACTTATTTAATCAAAAGTGTCAGTGCCTTCTTTATGCAATATTGTTACAAATCGAACTTCTCACCACCTTCCAACCATGTAACAAAAGTCTTCTCACCGCCTATTTAGGCAGAAGACTCTTGAAACTTTGTGTTCTAAGACGTGTTGTCATCGTTACACTGTGTTGTGTTGATTTCGTTACTCTTTTGGTTACATTGCAATCAGACTCCAGTTTGTTCATTTCATTTTACTCCTACATCTTCAATCCCGATCACGTCCCCAACCCTTTCCATCACACTGCTGACGTCATCAAACCTTGAAATGGAATCAGAAATAGAAATCGATGACCCGCTTATACCTGTTATACCAGTTGAATCCGTTGAACCTGTTTTTTCCGTTGAACTTGTTCCATCTGTTGAACCTACATCTGCTGAAGAAAACCAAACCAACCTACTAAAATGTAACTCATGTGGAATCCTTTTCGAAAAAGACAGACCAAACGTCAAAAATTGTCAAGAATGTCGTCACAAACCCCATTCCCACAAAAGACCAAACTCTCCAGGCGAAGAAACTACTCGAAAAAGATCATTCTCAATTGATGACTTCCTCTCCAAAAGGTTAGACTCTTTAACGGATTTAATCCTAAATGTAGTTGAAAAACAAAACCTACTCCTACAAGAAAACACTGAACTGAAACGTTCCCTAAACATCCTGATCCAACAAAACTCAGACCTAAAATCTGATCTTGAAATCTCTAGACAAGAAAGAAACTCCCACACTTCCACCAGAACTATAACCGATCAGAAAGAAGAACCTCCTAAAGAAACAGCTTGGTCTCAGATTATAAAAAAAAATGGCAAACTCAGAACCTCAAAACCGACAGAACAAACCTACAACTCTGCAACCACATCTCAACAATCCACCTCCAAATCAAACTCAACCTTCCAAGAAAACTCAGAAATTGAAGAAGCCACCTTGATTCTCCAACAACTTGACGAAGAAAAGGGTAATAAATTCATCCCAAGAAAAGACCTCTTATCAATCTTGGAAAAAGACATAAAAAAAACTCAACCAAAACGCCCCAATCCCCATTTTCGTTCGGAAAACAAAAACAAAAAAACTTATTCTTACTTACAAAAACCACGAAGAAAAACAAAAATCAAACGAAATCTTGGCTGAAACCTCCTTCTCCGAATTAGGACCCGTCAAAGCTGTAAACAGAAAACCAAACCTTCAGATTGTGATTCACCAACTCCCCACAGATGAAACCCCTGAAGACATCTGCTCTCACCTCAGCGACAAAAACTCTAGTCTCAACATTAACTTTCAAACCAATCACTTCAAACGGATTAACCCTGGCAGCACTAAAAAATTCGGATCTGCTTGGTACACCTGCTCATCACTAATAGAAAAAACTAAGCTTCTTTCAGGCGGAGCCCTAATCAAAAGATTACACGTTGCGGCAAATGCGCCGATCTCCAACATGATATTAAATTATGTACAAACTCCCGCTTAAAATGCTCCAACTGCAGAGGTAACCATACAGCCTTCGACCACTCGTGCCCATCAAGAATAGCAGCTATCAAAAAAGCCGCCAAATAACCTCAAAACAAGCAAAACCAAAACCCCTCATGTCTCAAACTCAATGTAATTCCTCTTCTTCTCATTCCACCAATATTCTAATTCATAATATCCGAAAAAACAAGAATCAACTTTTTGAAAAACTGCGTGAAGCACACAACCACAACTCTCACGTAGCTTTTATTCTCGAACCTCCAACTAATTTTAACTTTACAACAATTTCAAACTTCCAAACCACTAAACCTGACTCTTCATATATTGGTACTATTAGCTTCAAAGATAATTCAGCCCATCACATTGAAATATTAATATCTCGAGAACTTTACTCTCTAACCAAAATATCATTCAAAAACCATCTTCCCATAATTCTTGCTACAATCTACAGAAGACATACAAATGAAGTCTCATCTCTGCTTACTGAAATCTGGAAGGAATTAGAAAAGATAAATGCTTACATAATTATCTGTGGCGATTTCAATGCCCATCACTGGCACTGGGAGGCAAAAAAAATGGATAAACCTGGCCTTCAGCTATTCGATTTTATCACTTCCTTAAACTTAATCCTCCTAAATAAATGGAATGTCCCTACATTCATGAACGAAAAGGGCGAATCCTCCACAATAGACTTAGTTTTCGCTTCTTCTGAAATTTCCCACCTTCTTCACCTTCGTCTTCTAGATAACCCTGATTTTCTAAACGAATCTGATCATAAAGCTATCCTCCTAAAAATCAAAGCCCCTTTTGTTGAATATAGACCCGAACAATGGAACTACAAACTGGCCAACTGGGAACTAATCAACAACACTTTATCAGAACTAATAGAAATAATAAAAACAAATTATTTTCTCTGAATAGTCCCAAGGAAATAGATGTTTCCACACAACTTTTAACTAAACTCCTTACCGATACAGCCAGCAAGTATATCCCAAAAATCAATTCAATGAGAAAGAAAAATCCTTGGTGGACAAAAGATCTAAACCTCCTTAGAAAACTAACAGCACAACACCTAAAATTGTATAAAAAGTCACCAACCCAAAACAATGAAAGAACTTGGAAAGATGCTAGGAACTTATACACTATGAAATGTCGTCAAACTCGAGCGAACTATTGGCAACTAAAAATGAACACTCCTGACTCTAGAATTCTCTGGAAATTAGATCACAAATTTCGATCAAACGCAAACCAAAACTCATTAGACCAACTACTAGATGATAAAGGAAAATCTTTTAAACAGATTACTGACAAATTAGACTTTCTAACTCAAAAAATGTTAGATCTACCAGCTCCGATCACCTCAATCCCTCAAATTACTGTACAAAAACAGGTACATAAAATTGACCATCTATACATTACTAGACAAACAAGTTTCGCTCTTCTGGATTACGAACAACTATCAGAACTAATTAAAAACCTTCCCCTCTACAAAGCCTCGGGCGAAGACAATATACAACCAATACTCATTAAAAAGACTTGGCTATCCATTGGTTATGCTGTAACTGCACTATTTAATTCATCCATAAAATTATCTTATTTTCCTAAAGCCTGGAAATCGACCAAAATTCTCCCAATACCAAAACCAGATAAAAATGACTATTCCTCCCACAATAATTTTCGTCCCATCGCCCTACTATCTCATCTTGGCAAAATCCTAGAAAAATGCATAGCCAAAAAAATCACAGACTACCTAGAACAAAAAAATATCCTATCAGAAAACCAATGGGGATTTAGAAATCAAAGATCTACTGTAAATGCTATGCTAAACTTCTCAGATAATATCCTTCATGGTTTTGATAAAGGTAAAATTACCACGGCCCTACTACTAGACATTCATCGAGCGTTTAACAATGTCAACCATGCAGTTTTACTTCAAAAGGCAAGAAAGAAAAAGATCCCTATCAACCTAATCAACTGGCTTAAGAGCTTCTTAGATAATAGAACAGGATATAGCACATACGGTCCTTACACAAGTCAAAATTTCCATTTAAAACAGGGCGTTCCTCAAGGCTTGCCCCTCTCCCCTATCCTCTTTCTAATCTACATTGACGATGCATTGAAAATTATCAAAAGTAAAAGATTAACAATTCAGGCTTTTGCAGACGACTTACTTCTTTTGATCAGTGGCAAATCAGAAAAAGGTAATATTAAAACCCTCGAAAAAGCATTAAAAGACATAGAAAAGTGGAGTGAACATGTAAAACTTACTTTCTCGAAAACAAAAACTGAACTCATACACTTCTCAAGGAAAAGAACTATACAAAATCTACCACTTAAATGGGGACAAGAAATCATTCCTCCAAAAGATGAAGTGCGCTACCTTGGAATTATATTCGATTCAAAATTAAATTGGAAAAAACACATCGCCCACCTATCCTCAAAAGGCCACTATATCTTAACCAGACTAAAAAAATTAACTAACTTCCTTCCATCTATAAAAACTAATCAATTAAGAACTTTAGTTCTAAGCATCTTTTACTCCAAATTACTTTACGGATTACCTGCTTGGAGTAATGTTAAACTATCTTCATTTCCACCCTTAAGAACACTCCACAGAAACGCACTCCTCCTCATCACTGGTGCTCTGAGGACTACCCCAACTTCAGCTCTACAGATAGAAACAGGAGTACCCCCATTGGATCTTTTACAATTAGAAAGAATTCTAAGATTTGCCCACAAAACAAACACCGTAACCACTTCAACTCCCATACATAAACGGTATACCTCATGCTCACTCTTTATCGAAATGACAAAAAAACAAAACCCTCTTCAAAAACACCAACAAGAAGACATTAAAAAATCAATTAAACAAATCATTTTACTGAAATGGACAGAAGAGTGGAATACACAAATCTCGCCCCTCCACGATTTAAACATCGATCCTTACTCAAAACCTATTTGCAAATCTAGTCATGCACACAAAATCATATCTACACTCATCCAATTAAGAACAACACACTTCCCCACAAAATCATATTTATTTCGGATTAAGAAAACCTCTAACATGATTTGTCCTTGCACTAACTACTTCCGCCAAACATTAACTCATATACTTTTTCATTGCCCACTGTTAAATAAACCTAGAGCCATCTTACTTAGAACGCTAAGTAAAACCAAACTACATTTCAAACCCGAACAAATCCTAACTAACCAAAAAATCTCAATCCCAATCACCAATTATATCAATTCCGCAAAAAAAATCTTAAAACTTTAAAATAATAGTATAACAAATGCTTTATTTAAAAGTTCCTTTTAATCAAATGACATTTTTCTAAATATAATATTCCTGGTACGAAAGCCTATGTAAAACAAACAGAAATAGTCAATAAAGAAGAGGCAACGAGCTATGCTCAAGCCCCTATCAAATTGGAAAAAAAAAAAAAAAAAAAAAAAAAAAAAAAAATTTCAAGGAAATTTCATTGAAGTTTCAGGTAAAATTACAAGCATATTTCAACGAAATTTCAATGAAATTTCAGTGTAATTTCAATAAGATTTCGAGGAAATTTCAGGTAAAATTACAAGCAAATTTCAAAGAAATTTCATTGAAATTTCAGGTAAAATTACAAGCATATTGCAAGGAAATTTCATTGAAGTTTCAGTGTAATTTCAATAAGATTTCGAAGAAATTTCAGGTAAAATTACAAGCAAATTTCAAGGAAATTTCATTAAAATTTGAGGTAAAATTACAAGCATATTTCAACGAAATTTCAATGAAATTTCAGTGTAATTTCAATAAGATTACGAGGAAATTTCAGGTAAAATTACAAGCAAATTTCAAGGGAATTTCATTGAAATTTGAGGTAAAATTACAAGCATATTTCAACGAAATTTCAATGAAATTTCAGTGTAATTTCAATAAGATTTCAAGGAAATTTCAGGTAAAATTACAAGCAAATTTCAAGGAAATTTCATTGAAATTTCAGGTTAAATTACAAGCAAATTTCAAGGAAATTTCACTGAAATTTAAAGTAAAATTACAAGCATATTTCAACGAAATTTCAATGAAATTTCAGTGTAATTTCAATAAGATTTCGAGGAAATTTCAGATAAAATTACAAGCAAATTTCAATGAAATTTCATTGAAATTTCAGGTAAAATAACAAGCATATTTCAACGAAATTTCAATGAAATTTCAGTGCAATTTCAATAAGATTTCGAGGAAATTTCAGATAAAATTACAAGCAAATTTCAAGGAAATTTCATTGAAATTTGAGGTAAAATTACAAGCATATTTCAACGAAATTTCAATGAAATTTCAGTGTAATTTCAATAAGACTTCGACGAAATTTCAGGTCTAATTACAAGCAAATTTCAAGGAAATTTCATTGAAGTTTCTGTGTAATTTCAATAAGATTTCGAAGAAATTTCAGGTAAAATTACAAGCAAATTTCAAGGAAATTTCATTGAAGTTTCAGTGTAATTTCAATAAGATTTCGAAGAAATTTCAGGTAAAATTACAAGCAAATTTCAAGGAAATTTCATTGAAATTTGAGGTAAAATTACAAGCATATTTCAACGAAATTTCAATGAAATTTCAGTGTAATTTCAATAAGATTTCGAGGAAATTTCAGGTAAAATTACAAGCAAATTTCAAGGAAATTTCTTTGAAATTTCAGGTTAAATTACAAGCATATTTCAACGAAATTTCAATGAAATTTCAGTGTAATTTCAATAAGACTTCGACGAAATTTCAGGTCTAATTACAAGCAAATTTCAAGGAAATTTCATTGAAGTTTCTGTGTAATTTCAATAAGATTTCGAAGAAATTTCAGGTAAAATTACAAGCAAATTTCAAGGAAATTTCATTGAAATTTCAGGTAAAATTACAAGCATATTTCAACGAAATTTCAATGAAATTTCAGTGTAATTTCAATAAGATTTCGAGGAAATTTAAGATAAAATTACAAGTAAATTTCAATGAAATTTCATTGAAATTTCAGGTAAAATTACAAGCATATTTCAACGAAATTTCAATGAAATTTCAGTGTAATTTCAATAAGATTTCGAGGAAATTTCAGATAAAATTACAAGCAAATTTAAAAGAAATTTCATTGAAATTTCAGGTAAAATTACAAGCATATTTCAACGAAGTTTCAATGAAATTTCAGTGTAATTTCAATAAGATTTCGAGGAAATTTAAGATAAAATTACAAGTAAATTTCAATGAAATTTCATTGAAATTTGAGGTAAAATTACAAGCATATTTCAACGAAATTTCAATGAAATTTCAGTGTAATTTCAATAAGATTTCGAGGAAATTTAAGATAAAATTACAAGTAAATTTCAATGAAATTTCATTGAAATTTCAGGTAAAATTACAAGCATATTTCAACGAAATTTCAATGAAATTTCAGTGTAATTTCAATAAGATTTCGAGGAAATTTCAGATAAAATTACAAGCAAATTTCAAAGAAATTTCATTGAAATTTCAGGTAAAATTACAAGCATATTTCAACGAAGTTTCAATGAAATTTCAGTGTAATTTTAATAAGATTTCGAGGAAATTTAAGATAAAATTACAAGTAAATTTCAATGAAATTTCATTGAAATTTCAGGTAAAATTACAAGCATATTTCAACGAAATTTCAATGAAATTTCAGTGTAATTTCAATAAGATTTCGAGGAAATTTCAGATAAAATTACAAGCAAATTTAAAAGAAATTTCATTGAAATTTCAGGTAAAATTACAAGCATATTTCAACGAAGTTTCAATGAAATTTCAGTGTAATTTCAATAAGATTTCGAGGAAATTTAAGATAAAATTACAAGTAAATTTCAATGAAATTTCATTGAAATTTGAGGTAAAATTACAAGCATATTTCAACGAAATTTCAATGAAATTTCAGTGTAATTTCAATAAGATTTCGAGGAAATTTAAGATAAAATTACAAGTAAATTTCAATGAAATTTCATTGAAATTTCAGGTAAAATTACAAGCATATTTCAACGAAATTTCAATGAAATTTCAGTGTAATTTCAATAAGATTTCGAGGAAATTTCAGATAAAATTACAAGCAAATTTCAAAGAAATTTCATTGAAATTTCAGGTAAAATTACAAGCATATTTCAACGAAGTTTCAATGAAATTTCAGTGTAATTTTAATAAGATTTCGAGGAAATCTAAGATAAAATTACAAGTAAATTTCAATGAAATTTCATTGAAATTTGAGGTAAAATTACAAGCATATTTCAACGAAATTTCAATGAAATTTCAGTGTAATTTCAATAAGATTTCGAGGAAATTTAAGATAAAATTACAAGTAAATTTCAATGAAATTTCATTGAAATTTCAGGTAAAATTACAAGCATATTTCAACGAAATTTCAATGAAATTTCAGTGTAATTTCAATAAGATTTCGAGGAAATTTCAGATAAAATTACAAGCAAATTTCAAAGAAATTTCATTGAAATTTCAGGTAAAATTACAAGCATATTTCAACGAAGTTTCAATGAAATTTCAGTGTAATTTCAATAAGATTTCGAAGAAATTTCAGATAAAATTACAAGCAAATTGCAAGGAAATTTCATTGAAGTTTCAGTGTAATTTCAATAAGATTTCGAAGAAATTTCAGGTAAAATTACAAGCAAATTTCAAGGAAATTTCTTTGAAATTTCAGGTAAAGATACAAGCATATTTCAACAAAATTTCAATGAAATTTCAGTGTAATTTCAATAAGATTACGAGGAAATTTCAGGTAAAATTACAAGCAAATTTCAAGGAAATTTCATTGAAATTTGAGGTAAAATTACAAGCATATTTCAACGAAATTTCAATGAAATTTCAGTGTAATTTCAATAAGATTTCAAGGAAATTTCAGGTAAAATTACAAGTAAATTTCAATGAAATTTCATTGAAATTTGAGGTAAAATTACAAGCATATTTCAACGAAATTTCAATGAAATTTCAGTGTAATTTCAATAAGATTTCGAGGAAATTTCAGGTAAAAGTACCAGCAAATTTCAAGGAAATTTCTTTGAAATTTCAGGTAAAATTACAAGCATATTTCAACGAAATTTCAATGAAATTTCAGTGTAATTTCAATAAGATTTCGACGAAATTTCAGGTAAAATTACAAGCAAATTTCAAGGAAATTTCATTGAAGTTTCTGTTTAATTTCAGTAAGATTTCGAAGAAATTTCAGGTAAAATTACAAGCAAATTTCAAGGAAATTTCATTGAAATTTCAGGTAAAATTACAAGCATATTTCAACGAAATTTCAATGAAATTTCAGTGTAATTTCAATAAGATTTCGAGGAAATTTAAGATAAAATTACAAGTAAATTTCAATGAAATTTCATTGAAATTTCAGGTAAAATTACAAGCATATTTCAACGAAATTTCAATGAAATTTCAGTGTCATTTCAATAAGATTTCGAGGAAATTTCAGATAAAATTACAAGCAAATTTCAAGAAAATTTCATTGAAGTTTCAGTGTAATTTCAATAAGATTTCGAAGAAATTTCAGGTAAAATTACAAGCAAATTTCAAGGAAATTTCATTGAAATTTGAGGTAAAATTACAAGCATATTTCAACGAAATTTCAATGAAATTTCAGTGTAATTTCAATAAGATTTCGAGGAAATTTCAGGTAAAATTACAAGCAAATTTCAAGGAAATTTCTTTGAAATTTCAGGTTAAATTACAAGCATATTTCAACGAAATTTCAATGAAATTTCAGTGTAATTTCAATAAGACTTCGACGAAATTTCAGGTAAAATTACAAGCAAATTTCAAGGAAATTTCATTGAAGTTTCTGTGTAATTTCAATAAGATTTCGAAGAAATTTCAGGTAAAATTACAACAAATTTCAAGGAAATTTCATTGAAATTTCAGGTAAAATTACAAGCATATTTCAACGAAATTTCAATGAAATTTCAGTGTAATTTCAATAAGATTTCGAGGAAATTTAAGATAAAATTACAAGTAAATTTCAATGAAATTTCATTGAAATTTCAGGTAAACTTACAAGCATATTTCAACGAAATTTCAATGAAATTTCAGTGTAATTTCAATAAGATTTCGATTAAATTTCAGATAAAATTACAAGCAAATTTAAAAGAAATTTCATTGAAATTTCAGGTAAAATTACAAGCATATTTCAACGAAGTTTCAATGAAATTTCAGTGTAATTTCAATAAGATTTCGAGGAAATTTAAGATAAAATTACAAGTAAATTTCAATGAAATTTCATTGAAATTTGAGGTAAAATTACAAGAATATTTCAACGAAATTTCAATGAAATTTCAGTGTAATTTCAATAAGATTTCGAGGAAATTTAAGATAAAATTACAAGTAAATTTCAATGAAATTTCATTGAAATTTCAGGTAAAATTACAAGCATATTTCAACGAAATTTCAATGAAATTTCAGTGTAATTTCAATAAGATTTCGAGGAAATTTCAGATAAAATTACAAGCAAATTTCAAAGAAATTTCATTGAAATTTCAGGTAAAATTACAAGCATATTTCAACGAAGTTTCAATGAAATTTCAGTGTAATTTTAATAAGATTTCGAGGAAATTTAAGATAAAATTACAAGTAAATTTCAATGAAATTTCATTGAAATTTCAGGTAAAATTACAAGCATATTTCAACGAAATTTCAATGAAATTTCAGTGTAATTTCAATAAGATTTCGAGGAAATTTCAGATAAAATTACAAGCAAATTTAAAAGAAATTTCATTGAAATTTCAGGTAAAATTACAAGCATATTTCAACGAAGTTTCAATGAAATTTCAGTGTAATTTCAATAAGATTTCGAGGAAATTTAAGATAAAATTACAAGTAAATTTCAATGAAATTTCATTGAAATTTGAGGTAAAATTACAAGCATATTTCAACGAAATTTCAATGAAATTTCAGTGTAATTTCAATAAGATTTCGAGGAAATTTAAGATAAAATTACAAGTAAATTTCAATGAAATTTCATTGAAATTTCAGGTAAAATTACAAGCATATTTCAACGAAATTTCAATGAAATTTCAGTGTAATTTCAATAAGATTTCGAGGAAATTTCAGATAAAATTACAAGCAAATTTCAAAGAAATTTCATTGAAATTTCAGGTAAAATTACAAGCATATTTCAACGAAGTTTCAATGAAATTTCAGTGTAATTTTAATAAGATTTCGAGGAAATCTAAGATAAAATTACAAGTAAATTTCAATGAAATTTCATTGAAATTTGAGGTAAAATTACAAGCATATTTCAACGAAATTTCAATGAAATTTCAGTGTAATTTCAATAAGATTTCGAGGAAATTTCAGGTAAAATTACAAGCAAATTTCAAAGAAATTTCATTGAAATTTCAGGTAAAATTACAAGCATATTTCAACGAAATTTCAATGAAATTTCAGTGTAATTTCAATAAGATTTCGAAGAAATTTCAGATAAAATTACAAGCAAATTGCAAGGAAATTTCATTGAAGTTTCAGTGTAATTTCAATAAGATTTCGAAGAAATTTCAGGTAAAATTACAAGCAAATTTTAAGGAAATTTCTTTGAAATTTCAGGTAAAGATACAAGCATATTTCAACAAAATTTCAATGAAATTTCAGTGTAATTTCAATAAGATTACGAGGAAATTTCAGGTAAAATTACAAGCAAATTTCAAGGAAATTTCATTGAAATTTGAGGTAAAATTACAAGCATATTTCAACGAAATTTCAATGAAATTTCAGTGTAATTTCAATAAGATTTCAAGGAAATTTCAGGTAAAATTACAAGAAAATTTCAAGGAAATGTCATTGAAATTTCAGGTAAAATTACAAGCATATTTCAACGAAGTTTCAATGAAATTTCAGTGTAATTTTAATAAGATTTCGAGGAAATCTAAGATAAAATTACAAGTAAATTTCAATGAAATTTCATTGAAATTTGAGGTAAAATTACAAGCATATTTCAACGAAATTTCAATGAAATTTCAGTGTAATTTCAATAAGATTTCGAGGAAATTTCAGGTAAAATTACAAGCAAATTTCAAAGAAATTTCATTGAAATTTCAGGTAAAATTACAAGCATATTTCAACGAAATTTCAATGAAATTTCAGTGTAATTTCAATAAGATTTCGAAGAAATTTCAGATAAAATTACAAGCAAATTGCAAGGAAATTTCATTGAAGTTTCAGTGTAATTTCAATAAGATTTCGAAGAAATTTCAGGTAAAATTACAAGCAAATTTTAAGGAAATTTCTTTGAAATTTCAGGTAAAGATACAAGCATATTTCAACAAAATTTCAATGAAATTTCAGTGTAATTTCAATAAGATTACGAGGAAATTTCAGGTAAAATTACAAGCAAATTTCAAGGAAATTTCATTGAAATTTGAGGTAAAATTACAAGCATATTTCAACGAAATTTCAATGAAATTTCAGTGTAATTTCAATAAGATTTCAAGGAAATTTCAGGTAAAATTACAAGAAAATTTCAAGGAAATGTCATTGAAATTTCAGGTAAAATTACAAGCATATTTCAACGAAATTTCAATGAAATTTCAGTGTAATTTCAATAAGATTTCGAGGAAATTTCAGGTAAAATTACAAGTTAATTTCAAGGAAATTTCATTGAAGTTTCAGTCTAATTTCAATAAGATTTCGAGGAAATTTCAGGTAAAATTACAAGCAAAATTCAAGGAAATTTCATTGAAATTTCACGTAAAATTACAAGCATATTTCAACGAAGTTTCAATGAAATTTCAGTGTAATTTCAATAAGATTTCGAGGAAATTTAGGATAAAATTTCAAGTAAATTTCAATGAAATTTCATTGAAATTTGAGGTAAAATTACAAGCATATTTCAACGAAATTTCAATGAAATTTCAGTGTAATTTCAATAAGATTTCGAGGAAATTTCAGGTAAAAGTACCAGCAAATTTCAAGGAAATTTCTTTGAAATTTCAGGTAAAATTACAAGCATATTTCAACGAAATTTCAATGAAATTTCAGTGTAATTTCAATAAGATTTCGACGAAATTTCAGGTAAAATTACAAGCAAATTTCAAGGAAATTTCATTGAAGTTTCTGTTTAATTTCAGTAAGATTTCGAAGAAATTTCAGGTAAAATTACAAGCAAATTTCAAGGAAATTTCATTGAAATTTCAGGTAAAATTACAAGCATATTTCAACGAAATTTCAATGAAATTTCAGTGTAATTTCAATAAGATTTCGAGGAAATTTAAGATAAAATTACAAGTAAATTTCAATGAAATTTCATTGAAATTTCAGGTAAAATTACAAGCATATTTCAACGAAATTTCAATGAAATTTCAGTGTAATTTCAATAAGATTTCGAGGAAATTTCAGATAAAATTACAAGCAAATTTCAAGAAAATTTCATTGAAGTTTCAGTGTAATTTCAATAAGATTTCGAAGAAATTTCAGGTAAAATTACAAGCAAATTTCAAGGAAATTTCATTGAAATTTGAGGTAAAATTACAAGCATATTTCAACGAAATTTCAATGAAATTTCAATGTAATTTCAATAAGATTTCGAGGAAATTTAAGATAAAATTACAAGTAAATTTCAATGAAATTTCATTGAAATTTCAGGTAAAATTACAAGCATATTTCAACGAAATTTCAATGAAATTTCAGTGTAATTTCAATAAGATTTCGAGGAAATTTCAGATAAAATTACAAGCAAATTTCAAGAAAATTTCATTGAAGTTTCAGTGTAATTTCAATAAGATTTCGAAGAAATTTCAGGTAAAATTACAAGCAAATTTCAAGGAAATTTCATTGAAATTTGAGGTAAAATTACAAGCATATTTCAACGAAATTTCAATGAAATTTCAGTGTAATTTCAATAAGATTTCGAGGAAATTTCAGGTAAAATTACAAGCAAATTTCAAGGAAATTTCTTTGAAATTTCAGGTTAAATTACAAGCATATTTCAACGAAATTTCAATGAAATTTCAGTGTAATTTCAATAAGACTTCGACGAAATTTCAGGTAAAATTACAAGCAAATTTCAAGGAAATTTCATTGAAGTTTCTGTGTAATTTCAATAAGATTTCGAAGAAATTTCAGGTAAAATTACAACAAATTTCAAGGAAATTTCATTGAAATTTCAGGTAAAATTACAAGCATATTTCAACGAAATTTCAATGAAATTTCAGTGTAATTTCAATAAGATTTCGAGGAAATTTAAGATAAAATTACAAGTAAATTTCAATGAAATTTCATTGAAATTTCAGGTAAACTTACAAGCATATTTCAACGAAATTTCAATGAAATTTCAGTGTAATTTCAATAAGATTTCGAGGAAATTTCAGATAAAATTACAAGCAAATTTCAAAGAAATTTCAGGTAAAATTACAAGCATATTTCAACGAAGTTTCAATGAAATTTCAGTGTAATTTCAAAAAGATTTCGAGGAAATTTAAGATAAAATTACAAGTAAATTTCAATGAAATTTCATTGAAATTTGAGGTAAAATTACAAGCATATTTCAACGAAATTTCAATGAAATTTCAGTGTAATTTCAATAAGATTTCGAGGAAATTTCAGGCAAAATTACAAGCAAATTTCAAGGAAATTTCTTTGAAATTTCAGGTAAAATTACAAGCATATTTCAACGAAATTTCAATGAAATTTCAGTGTAATTTCAATAAGATTTCGACGAAATTTCAGGTAAAATTACAAGCAAACTTCAAGGAAATTTCATTAAAGTTTCTGTGTAATTTCAGTAAGATTTCGAAGAAATTTCAGGTAAAATTACAAGCAAATTTCAAGGAAATTTTATTGAAATTTCAGGTAATACTACAAGCATATTTCAACGAAATTTCAATGAAATTTCAGCGTAATTTCAATAAGATTTCGAGGAAATTTCAGGTAAAATTACAAGCAAATTTCATGGAAATTTCATTGAAGTTTCAGTCTAATTTCAATAAGATTTCGAGGAAATTTCAGGTAAAATTACATGCAAATTTCAGTGTAATTTCAATAAGATTTCGAGGAAATTTCAGGTAAAATTACAAGCAAATTTCACGTAAAATTACAAGCATGTTTCAACGAAATTTCAATGAAATTTCAGGTAAAATTACAAGCAAATTTCAAGGAAATTTCATTGAAATTTGAGGTAAAATTACAAGCATATTTCAACGAAATTTCAATGAAATTTCAGTGTAATTTCAATAAGATTTCGAGGAAATTTCAGGTAAAATTACAAGCAAATTTCAAGGAAATTTCATTTAAATTTCAGTGTAATTTCAATAAGAGTTCGAAGAAATTTCAGGTAAAATTACAAGCAAATTTCAAGGAAATTTCATTGAAATTTCAGGTAAAATTACAAGCAAATTTCAAGGAAATTTCGTTGAAATTTGAGGTAAAATTACAAGCATATTTAAACGAAATTTCAATGAAATTTCATTGTAATTTAAATAAGATTTCGAGGAAATTTCAGGTAAAATTAAAAGCAAATTTCAAGGAAATTTCATTGAAATTTCAGGTAAAATTACAAGCATATTTCAACGAAATTTCAATGAAATTTCAGTGTAATTTCAATAAGATTTCGATTAAATTTCAGATAAAATTACAAGCAAATTCCAATGAAATTTCATTGAAATTTCAGGTAAAATAACAAGCATATTTCAACGAAATTTGAATGAAATTTCAGTGCAATTTCAATAAGATTTCGAGGAAATTTCAGATAAAATTACAAGCAAATTTCAATTAAATTTCATTGAAGTTTCAGTGTAATTTCAATAAGATTTCGAAGAAATTTCAGGTAAAATTACAAGCAAATTTCAAGGAAATTTCATTGAAATTTGAAGTAAAATTACAAGCATATTTCAACGAAATTTCAATGAAATTTCAGTGTAATTTGAAAAAGATTTCGAGGAAATTTAAGATAAAATTACAAGTAAATTTCAATGAATTTTCATTGAAATTTGAGGTAAAATTACAAGCATATTTCAACGAAATTTCAATGAAATTTCAGTGTAATTTCAATAAGATTTCGAGGAAATTTCAGGCAAAATTACAAGCAAATTTCAAGGAAATTTCTTTGAAATTTCAGGTAAAATTACAAGCATATTTCAACGAAATTTCAATGAAATTTCAGTGTAATTTCAATAAGATTTCGACGAAATTTCAGGTAAAATTACAAGCAAACTTCAAGGAAATTTCATTAAAGTTTCTGTGTAATTTCAGTAAGATTTCGAAGAAATTTCAGGTAAAATTACAAGCAAATTTCAAGGAAATTTTATTGAAATTTCAGGTAATACTACAAGCATATTTCAACGAAATTTCAATGAAATTTCAGCGTAATTTCAATAAGATTTCGAGGAAATTTCAGGTAAAATTACAAGCAAATTTCATGGAAATTTCATTGAAGTATCAGTCTAATTTCAATAAGATTTCGAGGAAATTTCAGGTAAAATTACATGCAAATTTCAGTGTAATTTCAATAAGATTTCGAGGAAATTTCAGGTAAAATTACAAGCAAATTTCACGTAAAATTACAAGCATGTTTCAACGAAATTTCAATGAAATTTCAGGTAAAATTACAAGCAAATTTCAAGGAAATTTCATTGAAATTTGAGGTAAAATTACAAGCATATTTCAACGAAATTTCAATGAAATTTCAGTGTAATTTCAATAAGATTTCGAGGAAATTTCAGGTAAAATTACAAGCAAATTTCAAGGAAATTTCATTTAAATTTCAGTGTAATTTCAATAAGATTTCGAAGAAATTTCAGGTAAAATTACAAGCAAATTTCAAGGAAATTTCATTGAAATTTCAGGTAAAATTACAAGCAAATTTCAAGGAAATTTCGTTGAAATTTGAGGTAAAATTACAAGCATATTTAAACGAAATTTCAATGAAATTTCATTGTAATTTAAATAAGATTTCAAGGAAATTTCAGGTAAAATTAAAAGCAAATTTCAAGGAAATTTCATTGAAATTTCAGGTAAAATTACAAGCATATTTCAACGAAATTTCAATGAAATTTCAGTGTAATTTCAATAAGATTTCGATTAAATTTCAGATAAAATTACAAGCAAATTCCAATGAAATTTCATTGAAATTTCAGGTAAAATAACAAGCATATTTCAACGAAATTTCAATGAAATTTCAGTGCAATTTCAATAAGATTTCGAGGAAATTTCAGATAAAATTACAAGCAAATTTCAATTAAATTTCATTGAAGTTTCAGTGTAATTTCAATAAGATTTCGAAGAAATTTCAGGTAAAATTACAAGCAAATTTCAAGGAAATTTCATTGAAATTTGAAGTAAAATTACAAGCATATTTCAACGAAATTTCAATGAAATTTCAGTGTAATTTCAATAAGATTTCGAGGAAATTTCAGGTAAAATTACAAGCAAATTTCAAGGAAATTTAATTGAAGTTTCAGTCTAAGTTCAATAAGATTTCGAGAAAATTTCAGGTAAAATTACATGCAAATTTCAAGGAAATTTCGTTGAAATTTCAGGTAAAATTACAAGCATATTTCAACGAAATTTCAATGAAATTTCAGTGTAATTTCAATAAGATTTCGAGGAAATTTCAGGTAAAATTACAAGCAAATTTCAAAGAAATTTCATTGAAATTTCAGTTAAAATTACAAGCATATTTCAACGAAATTTCAATGAAATTTCAGTGTAATTTCAATAAGATTACGAGGAAATTTAAGATAAAATTACAAGTAAATTTCAATGAAATTTCATTGAAATTTCAGGTAAAATTACAAGCATATTTCAACGAAATTTCAATGAAATTTCAGTGTAATTTCAATAAGATTTCGAGGAAATTTCAGATAAAATTACAAGCAAATTTCAAGGAAATTTCATTGAAGTTTCAGTGTAATTTTAATAAGATTTCGAAGAAATTTCAGGTAAAATTACAAGCAAATTTCAAGGAAATTTCATTGAAATTTGAGGTAAAATTACAAGCATATTTCAACGAAATTTCAATGAAATTTCAGTGTAATTTCAATAAGATTTCGAGGAAATTTCAGGTAAAATTACAAGCAAATTTCAAGGAAATTTCTTTGAAATTTCGGGTAAAATTACAAGCATATTTCAACGAAATTTCAATGAAATTTCAGTGTAATTTCAATAAGATTTCGAGGAAATTTCAGGTAAAATTACAAGCAAATTTCAAGGAAATTTCTTTGAAATTTCAGGTAAAATTACAAGCATATTTCAACGAAATTTCAATGAAATTTCAGTGTAATTTCAATAAGATTTCGACGAAATTTCAGGTAAAATTACAAGCATATTTAAACGAAATTTCAATGAAATTTCATTGTAATTTAAATAAGATTTCGAGGAAATTTCAGGTAAAATTAAAAGCAAATTTCAAGGAAATTTCATTGAAATTTCAGGTAAAATTACAAGCATATTTCAACGAAATTTTAATGAAATTTCAGTGTAATTTCAATAAGATTTCGATTAAATTTCAGATAAAATTACAAGCAAATTCCAATGAAATTTCATTGAAATTTCAGGTAAAATAACAAGCATATTTCAACGAAATTTCAATGAAATTTCAGTGCAATTTCAATAAGATTTCGAGGAAATTTCAGATAAAATTACAAGCAAATTTCAATTAAATTTCATTGAAGTTTCAGTGTAATTTCAATAAGATTTCGAAGAAATTTCAGGTAAAATTACAAGCAAATTTCAAGGAAATTTCATTGAAATTTGAAGTAAAATTACAAGCATATTTCAACGAAATTTCAATGAAATTTCAGTGTAATTTCAATAAGATTTCGAGGAAATTTCAGGTAAAATTACAAGCAAATTTCAAGGAAATTTAATTGAAGTTTCAGTCTAAGTTCAATAAGATTTCGAGGAAATTTCAGGTAAAATTACATGCAAATTTCAAGGAAATTTCGTTGAAATTTCAGGTAAAATTACAAGCATATTTCAACGAAATTTCAATGAAATTTCAGTGTAATTTCAATAAGATTTCGAGGAAATTTCAGGTAAAATTACAAGCAAATTTCAAAGAAATTTCATTGAAATTTCAGTTAAAATTACAAGCATATTTCAACGAAATTTCAATGAAATTTCAGTGTAATTTCAATAAGATTACGAGGAAATTTAAGATAAAATTACAAGTAAATTTCAATGAAATTTCATTGAAATTTCAGGTAAAATTACAAGCATATTTCAACGAAATTTCAATGAAATTTCAGTGTAATTTCAATAAGATTTCGAGGAAATTTCAGATAAAATTACAAGCAAATTTCAAGGAAATTTCATTGAAGTTTCAGTGTAATTTTAATAAGATTTCGAAGAAATTTCAGGTAAAATTACAAGCAAATTTCAAGGAAATTTCATTGAAATTTGAGGTAAAATTACAAGCATATTTCAACGAAATTTCAATGAAATTTCAGTGTAATTTCAATAAGATTTCGAGGAAATTTAAGATAAAATTACAAGTAAATTTCAAGGAAATTTCATTGAAATTTCAGGTAAAATTACAAGCATATTTCAACGAAATTTCAATGAAATTTCAGTGTAATTTCAATAAGATTTCGAGGAAATTTCAGATAAAATTACAAGCAAATTTCAAGGAAATTTCATTGAAGTTTCAGTGTAATTTTAATAAGATTTCGAAGAAATTTCAGGTAAAATTACAAGCAAATTTCAAGGAAATTTCATTGAAATTTGAGGTAAAATTACAAGCATATTTCAACGAAATTTCAATGAAATTTCAGTGTAATTTCAATAAGATTTCGAGGAAATTTCAGGTAAAATTACAAGCAAATTTCAAGGAAATTTCTTTGAAATTTCGGGTAAAATTACAAGCATATTTCAACGAAATTTCAATGAAATTTCAGTGTAATTTCAATAAGATTTCGAGGAAATTTCAGGTAAAATTACAAGCAAATTTCAAGGAAATTTCTTTGAAATTTCAGGTAAAATTACAAGCATATTTCAACGAAATTTCAATGAAATTTCAGTGTAATTTCAATAAGATTTCGACGAAATTTGAGGTAAAATTACAAGCATATTTAAACGAAATTTCAATGAAATTTCATTGTAATTTAAATAAGATTTCGAGGAAATTTCAGGTAAAATTAAAAGCAAATTTCAAGGAAATTTCATTGAAATTTCAGGTAAAATTACAAGCATATTTCAACGAAATTTCAATGAAATTTCAGTGTAATTTCAATAAGATTTCGATTAAATTTCAGATAAAATTACAAGCAAATTCCAATGAAATTTCATTGAAATTTCAGGTAAAATAACAAGCATATTTCAACGAAATTTCAATGAAATTTCAGTGCAATTTCAATAAGATTTCGAGGAAATTTCAGATAAAATTACAAGCAAATTTCAATTAAATTTCATTGAAGTTTCAGTGTAATTTCAATAAGATTTCGAAGAAATTTCAGGTAAAATTACAAGCAAATTTCAAGGAAATTTCATTGAAATTTGAAGTAAAATTACAAGCATATTTCAACGAAATTTCAATGAAATTTCAGTGTAATTTCAATAAGATTTCGAGGAAATTTCAGGTAAAATTACAAGCAAATTTCAAGGAAATTTAATTGAAGTTTCAGTCTAAGTTCAATAAGATTTCGAGGAAATTTCAGGTAAAATTACATGCAAATTTCAAGGAAATTTCGTTGAAATTTCAGGTAAAATTACAAGCATATTTCAACGAAATTTCAATGAAATTTCAGTGTAATTTCAATAAGATTTCGAGGAAATTTCAGGTAAAATTACAAGCAAATTTCAAAGAAATTTCATTGAAATTTCAGTTAAAATTACAAGCATATTTCAACGAAATTTCAATGAAATTTCAGTGTAATTTCAATAAGATTACGAGGAAATTTAAGATAAAATTACAAGTAAATTTCAATGAAATTTCATTGAAATTTCAGGTAAAATTACAAGCATATTTCAACGAAATTTCAATGAAATTTCAGTGTAATTTCAATAAGATTTCGAGGAAATTTCAGGTAAAATTACAAGCAAATTTCAAAGAAATTTCATTGAAATTTCAGTTAAAATTACAAGCATATTTCAACGAAATTTCAATGAAATTTCAGTGTAATTTCAATAAGATTTCGAGGAAATTTAAGATAAAATTACAAGTAAATTTCAATGAAATTTCATTGAAATTTCAGGTAAAATTACAAGCATATTTCAACGAAATTTCAATGAAATTTCAGTGTAATTTCAATAAGATTTCGAGGAAATTTCAGATAAAATTACAAGCAAATTTCAAAGAAATTTCAGGTAAAATTACAAGCATATTTCAACGAAGTTTCAATGAAATTTCAGTGTAATTTCAAAAAGATTTCGAGGAAATTTAAGATAAAATTACAAGTAAATTTCAATGAAATTTCATTGAAATTTGAGGTAAAATTACAAGCATATTTCAACGAAATTTCAATGAAATTTCAGTGTAATTTCAATAAGATTTCGAGGAAATTTCAGGCAAAATTACAAGCAAATTTCAAGGAAATTTCTTTGAAATTTCAGGTAAAATTACAAGCATATTTCAACGAAATTTCAATGAAATTTCAGTGTAATTTCAATAAGATTTCGACGAAATTTCAGGTAAAATTACAAGCAAACTTCAAGGAAATTTCATTAAAGTTTCTGTGTAATTTCAGTAAGATTTCGAAGAAATTTCAGGTAAAATTACAAGCAAATTTCAAGGAAATTTTATTGAAATTTCAGGTAATACTACAAGCATATTTCAACGAAATTTCAATGAAATTTCAGCGTAATTTCAATAAGTTTTCGAGGAAATTTCAGGTAAAATTACAAGCAAATTTCATGGAAATTTCATTGAAGTTTCAGTCTAATTTCAATAAGATTTCGAGGAAATTTCAGGTAAAATTACATGCAAATTTCAGTGTAATTTCAATAAGATTTCGAGGAAATTTCAGGTAAAATTACAAGCAAATTTCACGTAAAATTACAAGCATGTTTCAACGAAATTTCAATGAAATTTCAGGTAAAATTACAAGCAAATTTCAAGGAAATTTCATTGAAATTTGAGGTAAAATTACAAGCATATTTCAACGAAATTTCAATGAAATTTCAGTGTAATTTCAATAAGATTTCGAGGAAATTTCAGGTAAAATTACAAGCAAATTTCAAGGAAATTTCATTTAAATTTCAGTGTAATTTCAATAAGATTTCGAAGAAATTTCAGGTAAAATTACAAGCAAATTTCAAGGAAATTTCATTGAAATTTCAGGTAAAATTACAAGCAAATTTCAAGGAAATTTCGTTGAAATTTGAGGTAAAATTACAAGCATATTTAAACGAAATTTCAATGAAATTTCATTGTAATTTAAATAAGATTTCGAGGAAATTTAAGGTAAAATTAAAAGCAAATTTCAAGGAAATTTCATTGAAATTTCAGGTAAAATTACAAGCATATTTCAACGAAATTTCAATGAAATTTCAGTGTAATTTCAATAAGATTTCGATTAAATTTCAGATAAAATTACAAGCAAATTCCAATGAAATTTCATTGAAATTTCAGGTAAAATAACAAGCATATTTCAACGAAATTTCAATGAAATTTCAGTGCAATTTCAATAAGATTTCGAGGAAATTTCAGATAAAATTACAAGCAAATTTCAATTAAATTTCATTGAAGTTTCAGTGTAATTTCAATAAGATTTCGAAGAAATTTCAGGTAAAATTACAAGCAAATTTCAAGGAAATTTCATTGAAATTTGGAGTAAAATTACAAGCATATTTCAACGAAATTTCAATGAAATTTCAGTGTAATTTCAATAAGATTTCGAGGAAATTTCAGGTAAAATTACAAGCAAATTTCAAGGAAATTTAATTGAAGTTTCAGTCTAATTTCAATAAGATTTCGAGGAAATTTCAGGTAAAATTACATGCAAATTTCAAGGAAATTTCGTTGAAATTTCAGGTAAAATTACAAGCATATTTCAACGAAATTTCAATGAAATTTCAGTGTAATTTCAATAAGATTTCGAGGAAATTTCAGGTAAAATTACAAGCAAATTTCAAAGAAATTTCATTGAAATTTCAGTTAAAATTACAAGCATATTTCAATGAAATTTCAGTGTAATTTCAATAAGATTTCGAGGAAATTTAAGATAAAATTACAAGTAAATTTCAATGAAATTTCATTGAAATTTCAGGTAAAATTAGAAGCATATTTCAACGAAATTTCAATGAAATTTCAGTGTAATTTCAATAAGATTTCGAGGAAATTTCAGGTAAAATTACAAGCAAATTTCAAAGAAATTTCATTGAAATTTCAGTTAAAATTACAAGCATATTTCAACGAAATTTCAATGAAATTTCAGTGTAATTTCAATAAGATTACGAGGAAATTTAAGATAAAATTACAAGTAAATTTCAATGAAATTTCATTGAAATTTCAGGTAAAATTACAAGCATATTTCAACGAAATTTCAATGAAATTTCAGTGTAATTTCAATAAGATTTCGAAGAAATTTCAGATAAAATTACAAGCAAATTGCAAGGAAATTTCATTGAAGTTTCAGTGTAATTTCAATAAGATTTCGAAGAAATTTCAGGTAAAATTACAAGCAAATTTCAAGGAAATTTCATTGAAATTTGAGGTAAAATTACAAGCATATTTCAACGAAATTTCAATGAAATTTCAGTGTAATTTCAATAAGATTACGAGGAAATTTCAGGTAAAATTACAAGCAAATTTCAAGGGAATTTCATTGAAATTTGAGGTAAAATTACAAGCATATTTCAACGAAATTTCAATGAAATTTCAGTGTAATTTCAATAAGATTTCGAGGAAATTTCAGGTAAAATTACAAGCAAATTTCAAGGAAATTTCATTGAAATTTCACGTAAAATTACAAGCATGTTTCAGCGAAATTTCAATGAAATTTCAGTGTAATTTCAATAAGATTTCGAGGAAATTTCAGGTAAAATTACAAGCAAATTTCAAGGAGGCAGTTCGGCCTGAGCAGTTGAACGTACTGGATGTGTTTAGGTCTCAACTGTGTAGTTCCCAAACACCCCAAATTACAAACTGAACTTATTTAATCAAAAGTGTCAGTGCCTTCTTTATGCAATATTGTTACAAATCGAACTTCTCACCACCTTCCAACCATGTAACAAAAGTCTTCTCACCGCCTATTTAGGCAGAAGACTCTTGAAACTTTGTGTTCTAAGACGTGTTGTCATCGTTACACTGTGTTGTGTTGATTTCGTTACTCTTTTGGTTACATTGCAATCAGACTCCAGTTTGTTCATTTCATTTTACTCCTACATCTTCAATCCCGATCACGTCCCCAACCCTTTCCATCACACTGCTGACGTCATCAAACCTTGAAATGGAATCAGAAATAGAAATCGATGACCCGCTTATACCTGTTATACCAGTTGAATCCGTTGAACCTGTTTTTTCCGTTGAACTTGTTCCATCTGTTGAACCTACATCTGCTGAAGAAAACCAAACCAACCTACTAAAATGTAACTCATGTGGAATCCTTTTCGAAAAAGACAGACTAAACGTCAAAAATTGTCAAGAATGTCGTCACAAACCCCATTCCCACAAAAGACCAAACTCTCCAGGCGAAGAAACTACTCGAAAAAGATCATTCTCAATTGATGACTTCCTCTCCAAAAGGTTAGACTCTTTAACGGATTTAATCCTAAATGTAGTTGAAAAACAAAACCTACTCCTACAAGAAAACACTGAACTGAAACGTTCCCTAAACATCCTGATCCAACAAAACTCAGACCTAAAATCTGATCTTGAAATCTCTAGACAAGAAAGAAACTCCCACACTTCCACCAGAACTATAACCGATCAGAAAGAAGAACCTCCTAAAGAAACAGCTTGGTCTCAGATTATAAAAAAAAATGGCAAACTCAGAACCTCAAAACCGACAGAACAAACCTACAACTCTGCAACCACATCTCAACAATCCACCTCCAAATCAAACTCAACCTTCCAAGAAAACTCAGAAATTGAAGAAGCCACCTTGATTCTCCAACAACTTGACGAAGAAAAGGGTAATAAATTCATCCCAAGAAAAGACCTCTTATCAATCTTGGAAAAAGACATAAAAAAAACTCAACCAAAACGCCCCAATCCCCATTTTCGTTCGGAAAACAAAAACAAAAAAACTTATTCTTACTTACAAAAACCACGAAGAAAAACAAAAATCAAACGAAATCTTGGCTGAAACCTCCTTCTCCGAATTAGGACCCGTCAAAGCTGTAAACAGAAAACCAAACCTTCAGATTGTGATTCACCAACTCCCCACAGATGAAACCCCTGAAGACATCTGCTCTCACCTCAGCGACAAAAACTCTAGTCTCAACATTAACTTTCAAACCAATCACTTCAAACGGATTAACCCTGGCAGCACTAAAAAATTCGGATCTGCTTGGTACACCTGCTCATCACTAATAGAAAAAACTAAGCTTCTTTCAGGCGGAGCCCTAATCAAAAGATTACACGTTGCGGCAAATGCGCCGATCTCCAACATGATATTAAATCATGTACAAACTCCCGCTTAAAATGCTCCAACTGCAGAGGTAACCATACAGCCTTCGACCACTCGTGCCCATCAAGAATAGCAGCTATCAAAAAAGCCGCCAAATAACCTCAAAACAAGCAAAACCAAAACCCCTCATGTCTCAAACTCAATGTAATTCCTCTTCTTCTCATTCCACCAATATTCTAATTCATAATATCCGAAAAAACAAGAATCAACTTTTTGAAAAACTGCGTGAAGCACACAACCACAACTCTCACGTAGCTTTTATTCTCGAACCTCCAACTAATTTTAACTTTACAACAATTTCAAACTTCCAAACCACTAAACCTGACTCTTCATATATTGGTACTATTAGCTTCAAAGATAATTCAGCCCATCACATTGAAATATTAATATCTCGAGAACTTTACTCTCTAACCAAAATATCATTCAAAAACCATCTTCCCATAATTCTTGCTACAATCTACAGAAGACATACAAATGAAGTCTCATCTCTGCTTACTGAAATCTGGAAGGAATTAGAAAAGATAAATGCTTACATAATTATCTGTGGCGATTTCAATGCCCATCACTGGCACTGGGAGGCAAAAAAAATGGATAAACCTGGCCTTCAGCTATTCGATTTTATCACTTCCTTAAACTTAATCCTCCTAAATAAATGGAATGTCCCTACATTCATGAACGAAAAGGGCGAATCCTCCACAATAGACTTAGTTTTCGCTTCTTCTGAAATTTCCCACCTTCTTCACCTTCGTCTTCTAGATAACCCTGATTTTCTAAACGAATCTGATCATAAAGCTATCCTCCTAAAAATCAAAGCCCCTTTTGTTGAATATAGACCCGAACAATGGAACTACAAACTGGCCAACTGGGAACTAATCAACAACACTTTATCAGAACTAATAGAAATAATAAAAACAAATTATTTTCTCTGAATAGTCCCAAGGAAATAGATGTTTCCACACAACTTTTAACTAAACTCCTTACCGATACAGCCAGCAAGTATATCCCAAAAATCAATTCAATGAGAAAGAAAAATCCTTGGTGGACAAAAGATCTAAACCTCCTTAGAAAACTAACAGCACAACACCTAAAATTGTATAAAAAGTCACCAACCCAAAACAATGAAAGAACTTGGAAAGATGCTAGGAACTTATACACTATGAAATGTCGTCAAACTCGAGCGAACTATTGGCAACTAAAAATGAACACTCCTGACTCTAGAATTCTCTGGAAATTAGATCACAAATTTCGATCAAACGCAAACCAAAACTCATTAGACCAACTACTAGATGATAAAGGAAAATCTTTTAAACAGATTACTGACAAATTAGACTTTCTAACTCAAAAAATGTTAGATCTACCAGCTCCGATCACCTCAATCCCTCAAATTACTGTACAAAAACAGGTACATAAAATTGACCATCTATACATTACTAGACAAACAAGTTTCGCTCTTCTGGATTACGAACAACTATCAGAACTAATTAAAAACCTTCCCCTCTACAAAGCCTCGGGCGAAGACAATATACAACCAATACTCATTAAAAAGACTTGGCTATCCATTGGTTATGCTGTAACTGCACTATTTAATTCATCCATAAAATTATCTTATTTTCCTAAAGCCTGGAAAGCGACCAAAATTCTCCCAATACCAAAACCAGATAAAAATGACTATTCCTCCCACAATAATTTTCGTCCCATCGCCCTACTATCTCATCTTGGCAAAATCCTAGAAAAATGCATAGCCAAAAAAATCACAGACTACCTAGAACAAAAAAATATCCTATCAGAAAACCAATGGGGATTTAGAAATCAAAGATCTACTGTAAATGCTATGCTAAACTTCTCAGATAATATCCTTCATGGTTTTGATAAAGGTAAAATTACCACGGCCCTACTACTAGACATTCATCGAGCGTTTAACAATGTCAACCATGCAGTTTTACTTCAAAAGGCAAGAAAGAAAAAGATCCCTATCAACCTAATCAACTGGCTTAAGAGCTTCTTAGATAATAGAACAGGATATAGCACATACGGTCCTTACACAAGTCAAAATTTCCATTTAAAACAGGGCGTTCCTCAAGGCTTGCCCCTCTCCCCTATCCTCTTTCTAATCTACATTGACGATGCATTGAAAATTATCAAAAGTAAAAGATTAACAATTCAGGCTTTTGCAGACGACTTACTTCTTTTGATCAGTGGCAAATCAGAAAAAGGTAATATTAAAACCCTCGAAAAAGCACTAAAAGACATAGAAAAGTGGAGTGAACATGTAAAACTTACTGTCTCGAAAACAAAAACTGAACTCATACACTTCTCAAGGAAAAGAACTATACAAAATCTACCACTTAAATGGGGACAAGAAATCATTCCTCCAAAAGATGAAGTGCGCTACCTTGGAATTATATTCGATTCAAAATTAAATTGGAAAAAACACATCGCCCACCTATCCTCAAAAGGCCACTATATCTTAACCAGACTAAAAAAATTAACTAACTTCCTTCCATCTATAAAAACTAATCAATTAAGAACTTTAGTTCTAAGCATCTTTTACTCCAAATTACTTTACGGATTACCTGCTTGGAGTAATGTTAAACTATCTTCATTTCCACCCTTAAGAACACTCCACAGAAACGCACTCCTCCTCATCACTGGTGCTCTGAGGACTACCCCAACTTCAGCTCTACAGATAGAAACAGGAGTACCCCCATTGGATCTTTTACAATTAGAAAGAATTCTAAGATTTGCCCACAAAACAAACACCGTAACCACTTCAACTCCCATACATAAACGGTATACCTCATGCTCACTCTTTATCGAAATGACAAAAAAACAAAACCCTCTTCAAAAACACCAACAAGAAGACATTAAAAAATCAATTAAACAAATCATTTTACTGAAATGGACAGAAGAGTGGAATACACAAATCTCGCCCCTCCACGATTTAAACATAAATCCTTACTCAAAACCTATTTGCAAATCTAGTCATGCACACAAAATCATATCTACACTCATCCAATTAAGAACAACACACTTCCCCACAAAATCATATTTATTTCGGATTAAGAAAACCTCTAACATGATTTGTCCTTGCACTAACTACTTCCGCCAAACATTAACTCATATACTTTTTCATTGCCCACTGTTAAATAAACCTAGAGCCATCTTACTTAGAACGCTAAGTAAAACCAAACTACATTTCAAACCCGAACAAATCCTAACTAACCAAAAAATCTCAATCCCAATCACCAATTATATCAATTCCGCAAAAAAAATCTTAAAACTTTAAAATAATAGTATAACAAATGCATTATTTAAAAGTTCCTTTTAATCAAATGACATTTTTCTAAATATAATATTCCTGGTACGAAAGCCTATGTAAAACAAACAGAAATAGTCAATAAAGAAGAGGCAACGAGCTATGCTCAAGCCCCTATCAAATTGGAAAAAAAAAAAAAAAAAAAAAAAAAATAAAAATTTCAAGGAAATTTCATTGAAGTTTCAGGTAAAATTACAAGCATATTTCAACGAAATTTCAATGAAATTTCAGTGTAATTTCAATAAGATTTCGAGGAAATTTCAGGTAAAATTACAAGCAAATTTCAAAGAAATTTCATTGAAATTTCAGGTAAAATTACAAGCATATTTCAACGAAATTTCAATGAAATTTCAGTGTAATTTCAATAAGATTTCGAAGAAATTTCAGATAAAATTACAAGCAAATTGCAAGGAAATTTCATTGAAGTTTCAGTGTAATTTCAATAAGATTTCGAAGAAATTTCAGGTAAAATTACAAGCAAATTTCAAGGAAATTTCATTGAAATTTGAGGTAAAATTACAAGCATATTTCAACGAAATTTCAATGAAATTTCAGTGTAATTTCAATAAGATTACGAGGAAATTTCAGGTAAAATTACAAGCAAATTTCAAGGGAATTTCATTGAAATTTGAGGTAAAATTACAAGCATATTTCAACGAAATTTCAATGAAATTTCAGTGTAATTTCAATAAGATTTCGAGGAAATTTCAGGTAAAATTACAAGCAAATTTCAAGGAGGCAGTTCGGCCTGAGCAGTTGAACGTACTGGATGTGTTTAGGTCTCAACTGTGTAGTTCCCAAACACCCCAAATTACAAACTGAACTTATTTAATCAAAAGTGTCAGTGCCTTCTTTATGCAATATTGTTACAAATCGAACTTCTCACCACCTTCCAACCATGTAACAAAAGTCTTCTCACCGCCTATTTAGGCAGAAGACTCTTGAAACTTTGTGTTCTAAGACGTGTTGTCATCGTTACACTGTGTTGTGTTGATTTCGTTACTCTTTTGGTTACATTGCAATCAGACTCCAGTTTGTTCATTTCATTTTACTCCTACATCTTCAATCCCGATCACGTCCCCAACCCTTTCCATCACACTGCTGACGTCATCAAACCTTGAAATGGAATCAGAAATAGAAATCGATGACCCGCTTATACCTGTTATACCAGTTGAATCCGTTGAACCTGTTTTTTCCGTTGAACTTGTTCCATCTGTTGAACCTACATCTGCTGAAGAAAACCAAACCAACCTACTAAAATGTAACTCATGTGGAATCCTTTTCGAAAAAGACAGACTAAACGTCAAAAATTGTCAAGAATGTCGTCACAAACCCCATTCCCACAAAAGACCAAACTCTCCAGGCGAAGAAACTACTCGAAAAAGATCATTCTCAATTGATGACTTCCTCTCCAAAAGGTTAGACTCTTTAACGGATTTAATCCTAAATGTAGTTGAAAAACAAAACCTACTCCTACAAGAAAACACTGAACTGAAACGTTCCCTAAACATCCTGATCCAACAAAACTCAGACCTAAAATCTGATCTTGAAATCTCTAGACAAGAAAGAAACTCCCACACTTCCACCAGAACTATAACCGATCAGAAAGAAGAACCTCCTAAAGAAACAGCTTGGTCTCAGATTATAAAAAAAAATGGCAAACTCAGAACCTCAAAACCGACAGAACAAACCTACAACTCTGCAACCACATCTCAACAATCCACCTCCAAATCAAACTCAACCTTCCAAGAAAACTCAGAAATTGAAGAAGCCACCTTGATTCTCCAACAACTTGACGAAGAAAAGGGTAATAAATTCATCCCAAGAAAAGACCTCTTATCAATCTTGGAAAAAGACATAAAAAAAACTCAACCAAAACGCCCCAATCCCCATTTTCGTTCGGAAAACAAAAACAAAAAAACTTATTCTTACTTACAAAAACCACGAAGAAAAACAAAAATCAAACGAAATCTTGGCTGAAACCTCCTTCTCCGAATTAGGACCCGTCAAAGCTGTAAACAGAAAACCAAACCTTCAGATTGTGATTCACCAACTCCCCACAGATGAAACCCCTGAAGACATCTGCTCTCACCTCAGCGACAAAAACTCTAGTCTCAACATTAACTTTCAAACCAATCACTTCAAACGGATTAACCCTGGCAGCACTAAAAAATTCGGATCTGCTTGGTACACCTGCTCATCACTAATAGAAAAAACTAAGCTTCTTTCAGGCGGAGCCCTAATCAAAAGATTACACGTTGCGGCAAATGCGCCGATCTCCAACATGATATTAAATCATGTACAAACTCCCGCTTAAAATGCTCCAACTGCAGAGGTAACCATACAGCCTTCGACCACTCGTGCCCATCAAGAATAGCAGCTATCAAAAAAGCCGCCAAATAACCTCAAAACAAGCAAAACCAAAACCCCTCATGTCTCAAACTCAATGTAATTCCTCTTCTTCTCATTCCACCAATATTCTAATTCATAATATCCGAAAAAACAAGAATCAACTTTTTGAAAAACTGCGTGAAGCACACAACCACAACTCTCACGTAGCTTTTATTCTCGAACCTCCAACTAATTTTAACTTTACAACAATTTCAAACTTCCAAACCACTAAACCTGACTCTTCATATATTGGTACTATTAGCTTCAAAGATAATTCAGCCCATCACATTGAAATATTAATATCTCGAGAACTTTACTCTCTAACCAAAATATCATTCAAAAACCATCTTCCCATAATTCTTGCTACAATCTACAGAAGACATACAAATGAAGTCTCATCTCTGCTTACTGAAATCTGGAAGGAATTAGAAAAGATAAATGCTTACATAATTATCTGTGGCGATTTCAATGCCCATCACTGGCACTGGGAGGCAAAAAAAATGGATAAACCTGGCCTTCAGCTATTCGATTTTATCACTTCCTTAAACTTAATCCTCCTAAATAAATGGAATGTCCCTACATTCATGAACGAAAAGGGCGAATCCTCCACAATAGACTTAGTTTTCGCTTCTTCTGAAATTTCCCACCTTCTTCACCTTCGTCTTCTAGATAACCCTGATTTTCTAAACGAATCTGATCATAAAGCTATCCTCCTAAAAATCAAAGCCCCTTTTGTTGAATATAGACCCGAACAATGGAACTACAAACTGGCCAACTGGGAACTAATCAACAACACTTTATCAGAACTAATAGAAATAATAAAAACAAATTATTTTCTCTGAATAGTCCCAAGGAAATAGATGTTTCCACACAACTTTTAACTAAACTCCTTACCGATACAGCCAGCAAGTATATCCCAAAAATCAATTCAATGAGAAAGAAAAATCCTTGGTGGACAAAAGATCTAAACCTCCTTAGAAAACTAACAGCACAACACCTAAAATTGTATAAAAAGTCACCAACCCAAAACAATGAAAGAACTTGGAAAGATGCTAGGAACTTATACACTATGAAATGTCGTCAAACTCGAGCGAACTATTGGCAACTAAAAATGAACACTCCTGACTCTAGAATTCTCTGGAAATTAGATCACAAATTTCGATCAAACGCAAACCAAAACTCATTAGACCAACTACTAGATGATAAAGGAAAATCTTTTAAACAGATTACTGACAAATTAGACTTTCTAACTCAAAAAATGTTAGATCTACCAGCTCCGATCACCTCAATCCCTCAAATTACTGTACAAAAACAGGTACATAAAATTGACCATCTATACATTACTAGACAAACAAGTTTCGCTCTTCTGGATTACGAACAACTATCAGAACTAATTAAAAACCTTCCCCTCTACAAAGCCTCGGGCGAAGACAATATACAACCAATACTCATTAAAAAGACTTGGCTATCCATTGGTTATGCTGTAACTGCACTATTTAATTCATCCATAAAATTATCTTATTTTCCTAAAGCCTGGAAAGCGACCAAAATTCTCCCAATACCAAAACCAGATAAAAATGACTATTCCTCCCACAATAATTTTCGTCCCATCGCCCTACTATCTCATCTTGGCAAAATCCTAGAAAAATGCATAGCCAAAAAAATCACAGACTACCTAGAACAAAAAAATATCCTATCAGAAAACCAATGGGGATTTAGAAATCAAAGATCTACTGTAAATGCTATGCTAAACTTCTCAGATAATATCCTTCATGGTTTTGATAAAGGTAAAATTACCACGGCCCTACTACTAGACATTCATCGAGCGTTTAACAATGTCAACCATGCAGTTTTACTTCAAAAGGCAAGAAAGAAAAAGATCCCTATCAACCTAATCAACTGGCTTAAGAGCTTCTTAGATAATAGAACAGGATATAGCACATACGGTCCTTACACAAGTCAAAATTTCCATTTAAAACAGGGCGTTCCTCAAGGCTTGCCCCTCTCCCCTATCCTCTTTCTAATCTACATTGACGATGCATTGAAAATTATCAAAAGTAAAAGATTAACAATTCAGGCTTTTGCAGACGACTTACTTCTTTTGATCAGTGGCAAATCAGAAAAAGGTAATATTAAAACCCTCGAAAAAGCACTAAAAGACATAGAAAAGTGGAGTGAACATGTAAAACTTACTGTCTCGAAAACAAAAACTGAACTCATACACTTCTCAAGGAAAAGAACTATACAAAATCTACCACTTAAATGGGGACAAGAAATCATTCCTCCAAAAGATGAAGTGCGCTACCTTGGAATTATATTCGATTCAAAATTAAATTGGAAAAAACACATCGCCCACCTATCCTCAAAAGGCCACTATATCTTAACCAGACTAAAAAAATTAACTAACTTCCTTCCATCTATAAAAACTAATCAATTAAGAACTTTAGTTCTAAGCATCTTTTACTCCAAATTACTTTACGGATTACCTGCTTGGAGTAATGTTAAACTATCTTCATTTCCACCCTTAAGAACACTCCACAGAAACGCACTCCTCCTCATCACTGGTGCTCTGAGGACTACCCCAACTTCAGCTCTACAGATAGAAACAGGAGTACCCCCATTGGATCTTTTACAATTAGAAAGAATTCTAAGATTTGCCCACAAAACAAACACCGTAACCACTTCAACTCCCATACATAAACGGTATACCTCATGCTCACTCTTTATCGAAATGACAAAAAAACAAAACCCTCTTCAAAAACACCAACAAGAAGACATTAAAAAATCAATTAAACAAATCATTTTACTGAAATGGACAGAAGAGTGGAATACACAAATCTCGCCCCTCCACGATTTAAACATAAATCCTTACTCAAAACCTATTTGCAAATCTAGTCATGCACACAAAATCATATCTACACTCATCCAATTAAGAACAACACACTTCCCCACAAAATCATATTTATTTCGGATTAAGAAAACCTCTAACATGATTTGTCCTTGCACTAACTACTTCCGCCAAACATTAACTCATATACTTTTTCATTGCCCACTGTTAAATAAACCTAGAGCCATCTTACTTAGAACGCTAAGTAAAACCAAACTACATTTCAAACCCGAACAAATCCTAACTAACCAAAAAATCTCAATCCCAATCACCAATTATATCAATTCCGCAAAAAAAATCTTAAAACTTTAAAATAATAGTATAACAAATGCATTATTTAAAAGTTCCTTTTAATCAAATGACATTTTTCTAAATATAATATTCCTGGTACGAAAGCCTATGTAAAACAAACAGAAATAGTCAATAAAGAAGAGGCAACGAGCTATGCTCAAGCCCCTATCAAATTGGAAAAAAAAAAAAATTTCAAGGAAATTTCATTGAAGTTTCAGGTAAAATTACAAGCATATTTCAACGAAATTTCAATGAAATTTCAGTGTAATTTCAATAAGATTTCGAGGAAATTTCAGGTAAAATTACAAGCAAATTTCAAAGAAATTTCATTGAAATTTCAGGTAAAATTACAAGCATATTTCAACGAAATTTCAATGAAATTTCAGTGTAATTTCAATAAGATTTCGAAGAAATTTCAGATAAAATTACAAGCAAATTGCAAGGAAATTTCATTGAAGTTTCAGTGTAATTTCAATAAGATTTCGAAGAAATTTCAGGTAAAATTACAAGCAAATTTCAAGGAAATTTCATTAAAATTTGAGGTAAAATTACAAGCATATTTCAACGAAATTTCAATGAAATTTCAGTGTAATTTCAATAAGATTACGAGGAAATTTCAGGTAAAATTACAAGCAAATTTCAAGGGAATTTCATTGAAATTTGAGGTAAAATTACAAGCATATTTCAACGAAATTTCAATGAAATTTCAGTGTAATTTCAATAAGATTTCAAGGAAATTTCAGGTAAAATTACAAGCAAATTTCAAGGAAATTTCATTGAAATTTCAGGTTAAATTACAAGCAAATTTCAAGGAAATTTCACTGAAATTTAAGGTAAAATTACAAGCATATTTCAACGAAATTTCAATGAAATTTCAGTGTAATTTCAATAAGATTTCGAGGAAATTTCAGATAAAATTACAAGCAAATTTCAATGAAATTTCATTGAAATTTCAGGTAAAATAACAAGCATATTTCAACGAAATTTCAATGAAATTTCAGTGCAATTTCAATAAGATTTCGAGGAAATTTCAGATAAAATTACAAGCAAATTTCAAGGAAATTTCATTGAAATTTGAGGTAAAATTACAAGCATATTTCAACGAAATTTCAATGAAATTTCAGTGTAATTTCAATAAGACTTCGACGAAATTTCAGGTCTAATTACAAGCAAATTTCAAGGAAATTTCATTGAAGTTTCTGTGTAATTTCAATAAGATTTCGAAGAAATTTCAGGTAAAATTACAAGCAAATTTCAAGGAAATTTCATTGAAGTTTCAGTGTAATTTCAATAAGATTTCGAAGAAATTTCAGGTAAAATTACAAGCAAATTTCAAGGAAATTTCATTGAAATTTGAGGTAAAATTACAAGCATATTTCAACGAAATTTCAATGAAATTTCAGTGTAATTTCAATAAGATTTCGAGGAAATTTCAGGTAAAATTACAAGCAAATTTCAAGGAAATTTCTTTGAAATTTCAGGTTAAATTACAAGCATATTTCAACGAAATTTCAATGAAATTTCAGTGTAATTTCAATAAGACTTCGACGAAATTTCAGGTCTAATTACAAGCAAATTTCAAGGAAATTTCATTGAAGTTTCTGTGTAATTTCAATAAGATTTCGAAGAAATTTCAGGTAAAATTACAAGCAAATTTCAAGGAAATTTCATTGAAATTTCAGGTAAAATTACAAGCATATTTCAACGAAATTTCAATGAAATTTCAGTGTAATTTCAATAAGATTTCGAGGAAATTTAAGATAAAATTACAAGTAAATTTCAATGAAATTTCATTGAAATTTGAGGTAAAATTACAAGCATATTTCAACGAAATTTCAATGAAATTTCAGTGTAATTTCAATAAGATTTCGAGGAAATTTAAGATAAAATTACAAGTAAATTTCAATGAAATTTCAATAAGATTTCGAGGAAATTTCAGATAAAATTACAAGCAAATTTCAAAGAAATTTCATTGAAATTTCAGGTAAAATTACAAGCATATTTCAACGAAGTTTCAATGAAATTTCAGTGTAATTTTAATAAGATTTCGAGGAAATTTAAGATAAAATTACAAGTAAATTTCAATGAAATTTCATTGAAATTTGAGGTAAAATTACAAGCATATTTCAACGAAATTTCAATGAAATTTCAGTGTAATTTCAATAAGATTTCGAGGAAATTTCAGGTAAAATTACAAGCAAATTTCAAGGAAATTTCATTGAAATTTCGGGTAAAATTACAAGCATATTTAAACGAAATTTCAATGAAATTTCAGTGTAATTTCAATAAGATTTCGAGGAAATTTCAGGTAAAATTACAAGCAAATTTCAAGGAAATTTCATTGAAATTTGAGGTAAAATTACAAGCATATTTCAACGAAATTTCAATGAAATTTCAGTGTAATTTCAATAAGATTTCAAGGAAATTTCAGGTAAAATTACAAGAAAATTTCAAGGAAATGTCATTGAAATTTCAGGTAAAATTACAAGCATATTTCAACGAAATTTCAATGAAATTTCAGTGTAATTTCAATAAGATTTCGAGGAAATTTCAGGTAAAATTACAAGCAAATTTCAAGGAAATTTCATTGAAGTTTCAGTCTAATTTCAATAAGATTTCGAGGAAATTTCAGGTAAAATTACAAGCAAATTTCAAGGAAATTTCATTGAAATTTCACGTAAAATTACAAGCATATTTCAACGAAGTTTCAATGAAATTTCAGTGTAATTTCAATAAGATTTCGAGGAAATTTAAGATAAAATTACAAGTAAATTTCAATGAAATTTCATTGAAATTTGAGGTAAAATTACAAGCATATTTCAACGAAATTTCAATGAAATTTCAGTGTAATTTCAATAAGATTTCGAGGAAATTTCAGGTAAAAGTACCAGCAAATTTCAAGGAAATTTCTTTGAAATTTCAGGTAAAATTACAAGCATATTTCAACGAAATTTCAATGAAATTTCAGTGTAATTTCAATAAGATTTCGACGAAATTTCAGGTAAAATTACAAGCAAATTTCAAGGAAATTTCATTGAAGTTTCTGTTTAATTTCAGTAAGATTTCGAAGAAATTTCAGGTAAAATTACAAGCAAATTTCAAGGAAATTTCATTGAAATTTCAGGTAAAATTACAAGCATATTTCAACGAAATTTCAATGAAATTTCAGTGTAATTTCAATAAGATTTCGAGGAAATTTAAGATAAAATTACAAGTAAATTTCAATGAAATTTCATTGAAATTTCAGGTAAAATTACAAGCATATTTCAACGAAATTTCAATGAAATTTCAGTGTAATTTCAATAAGATTTCGAGGAAATTTCAGATAAAATTACAAGCAAATTTCAAAGAAATTTCATTGAAATTTCAGGTAAAATTACAAGCATATTTCAACGAAGTTTCAATGAAATTTCAGTGTAATTTTAATAAGATTTCGAGGAAATTTAAGATAAAATTACAAGTAAATTTCAATGAAATTTCATTGAAATTTGAGGTAAAATTACAAGCATATTTCAACGAAATTTCAATGAAATTTCAGTGTAATTTCAATAAGATTTCGAGGAAATTTCAGGTAAAATTACAAGCAAATTTCAAGGAAATTTCTTTGAAATTTCAGGTAAAATTACAAGCATATTTCAACGAAATTTCAATGAAATTTCAGTGTAATTTCAATAAGATTTCGAGGAAATTTCAGGTAAAATTACAAGCAAATTTCAAGGAAATTTCATTGAACTTTCAGTCTAATTTCAATAAGATTTCGAGGAAATTTCAGGTAAAATTACAAGCAAATTTCAAGGAAATTTCATTGAAATTTCACGTAAAATTACAAGCATATTTCAACGAAGTTTCAATGAAATTTCAGTGTAATTTCAATAAGATTTCGAGGAAATTTAAGATAAAATTACAAGTAAATTTCAATGAAATTTCATTGAAATTTGAGGTAAAATTACAAGCATATTTCAACGAAATTTCAATGAAATTTCAGTGTAATTTCAATAAGATTTCGAGGAAATTTCAGGTAAAAGTACCAGCAAATTTCAAGGAAATTTCATTGAAGTTTCTGTTTAATTTCAATAAGATTTCGAGGAAATTTCAGGTAAAAGTACCAGCAAATTTCAAGGAAATTTCTTTGAAATTTCAGGTAAAATTACAAGCATATTTCAACGAAATTTCAATGAAATTTCAGTGTAATTTCAATAAGATTTCGACGAAATTTCAGGTAAAATTACAAGCAAATTTCAAGGAAATTTCATTGAAGTTTCTGTTTAATTTCAGTAAGATTTCGAAGAAATTTCAGGTAAAATTACAAGCAAATTTCAAGGAAATTTCATTGAAATTTCAGGTAAAATTACAAGCATATTTCAACGAAATTTCAATGAAATTTCAGTGTAATTTCAATAAGATTTCGAGGAAATTTAAGATAAAATTACAAGTAAATTTCAATGAAATTTCATTGAAATTTCAGGTAAAATTACAAGCATATTTCAACGAAATTTCAATGAAATTTCAGTGTAATTTCAGTAAGATTTCGAGGAAATTTCAGATAAAATTACAAGCAAATTTCAAAGAAATTTCATTGAAATTTCAGGTAAAATTACAAGCATATTTCAACGAAGTTTCAATGAAATTTCAGTGTAATTTCAATAAGATTTCGAGGAAATTTAAGATAAAATTACAAGTAAATTTCAATGAAATTTCATTGAAATTTGAGGTAAAATTACAAGCATATTTCAACGAAATTTCAATGAAATTTCAGTGTAATTTCAATAAGATTTCGAGGAAATTTCAGGTAAAATTACAAGCAAATTTCAAGGAAATTTCATTGAAATTTCAGGTAAAATTACAAGCAAATTTCAAGGAAATTTCATTGAAATTTGAGGTAAAATTACAAGCATATTTCAACGAAATTTCAAAGAAATTTCATTGTAATTTAAATAAGATTTCGAGGAAATTTCAGGTAAAATTACAAGCAAATTTCAAGGAAATTTCATTGAAGTTTCAGTCTAATTTCAATAAGATTTCGAGGAAATTTCAGGTAAAATTACAAGCAAATTTCAAGGAAATTTCATTGAAATTTCACGTAAAATTACAAGCATATTTCAAGGAAATTTCATTGAAGTTTCTGTTTAATTTCAGTAAGATTTCGAAGAAATTTCAGGTAAAATTACAAGCAAATTTCAGGTAAAATTACAAGCAAATTTCAAGGAAATTTCATTGAAATTTCAGGTAAAATTACAAGCATATTTCAACGAAATTTCAATGAAATTTCAGTGTAATTTCAATAAGATTTCGAGGAAATTTAAGATAAAATTACAAGTAAATTTCAATGAAATTTCATTGAAATTTCAGGTAAAATTACAAGCATATTTCAACGAAATTTCAATGAAATTTCAGTGTAATTTCAATAAGATTTCGAGGAAATTTCAGGTAAAATTACAAGCAAATTTCAAGGAAATTTCTTTGAAATTTCAGGTAAAATTACAAGCATATTTCAACGAAATTTCAATGAAATTTCAGTGTAATTTCAATAAGATTTCGACGAAATTTCAGGTAAAATTACAAGCAAATTTCAAGGAAATTTCATTGAAATTTGAGGTAAAATTACAAGCATATTTCAACGAAATTTCAATGAAATTTCAGTGTAATTTCAATAAGATTTCGAGGAAATTTCACTTAAAATTACAATCAAATTTCAAGGAAATTTCATTGAAATTTCAGGTAAAATTAGTAGCATATTTCAACGAAATTTCAATGAAATTTCAGTGTAATTTCAATAAGATTACGAGGAAATTTCAGGTAAAATTACAAGCAAATTTCAAGGAAATTTCATTGAAATTTCAGGTAAAATTACAAGCAAATTTCAAGGAAATTTCATTGAAATTTGAGGTAAAATTACAAGCATATTTCAACGAAATTTCAAAGAAATTTCATTGTAATTTAAATAAGATTTCGAGGAAATTTCAGGTAAAATTACAAGCTAATTTCAAGGAAATTTCATTGAAGTTTCTGTGTAATTTCAGTAAGATTTCGAAGAAATTTCAGGTAAAATTACAAGCAAATTTCAAGGAAATTTCATTGAAATTTCAGGTAAAATTACAAGCATATTTCAACGAAATTTCAATGAAATTTCAGTGTAATTTTAATAAGATTTCGAGAAAATTTAAGATAAAATTACAAGTAAATTTCAATGAAATTTCATTGAAATTTGAGGTAAAATTACAAGCATATTTCAACGAAATTTCAATGAAATTTCAGTGTAATTTCAATAAGATTTCGAGGAAATTTCAGGTAAAATTACAAGCAAATTTCAAGGAAATTTCTTTGAAATTTCAGGTAAAATTACAAGCATATTTCAACGAAATTTCAATGAAATTTCAGTGTAATTTCAATAAGATTTCGACGAAATTTCAGGTAAAATTACAAGCAAATTTCAAGGAAATTTCATTGAAGTTTCTGTGTAATTTCAGTAAGATTTCGAAGAAATTTCAGGTAAAATTACAAGCAAATTTCAAGGAAATTTCTTTGAAATTTCAGGTAAAATTACAAGCATATTTCAACGAAATTTCAATGAAATTTCAGTGTAATTTCAATAAGATTTCGACGAAATTTCAGGTTAAATTACAAGCAAATTTCAAGGAAATTTCATTGAAGTTTCTGTTTAATTTCAGTAAGATTTCGAAGAAATTTCAGGTAAAATTACAAGCAAATTTCAAGGAAATTTCATCGAAATTTCAGGTAAAATTACAAGCATATTTCAACGAAATTTCAATGAAATTTCAGTGTAATTTCCATAAGATTTCGAGGAAATTTAAGATAAAATTACAAGTAAATTTCAATGAAATTTCATTGAAATTTCAGGTAAAATTACAAGCATATTTCAACGAAATTTCAATGAAATTTCAGTGTAATTTCAATAAGATTTCGAGGAAATTTCAGATAAAATTACAAGCAAATTTCAAAGAAATTTCATTGAAATTTCAGGTAAAATTACAAGCATATTTCAACGAAGTTTCAATGAAATTTCAGTGTAATTTCAATAAGATTTCGAGGAAATTTCAGGTAAAATTACAAGCAAATTTCAAGGAAATTTCATTGAAATTTCAGGTTAAATTAGAAGCATATTTCAACGAAATTTCAATGAAATTTCAGTGTAATTTCAATAAGATTACGAGGAAATTTCAGGTAAAATTACAAGCAAATTTCAAGGAAATTTCATTGAAATTTCAGGTAAAATTACAAACAAATTTCAAGGAAATTTCATTGAAATTTGAGGTAAAATTACAAGCATATTTCAACGAAATTTCAAAGAAATTTCATTGTAATTTAAATAAGATTTCGAGGAAATTTCAGGTAAAATTACAAGCAAATTTCAAGGAAATTTCATTGAAGTTTCTGTGTAATTTCAGTAAGATTTCGAAGAAATTTCAGGTAAAATTACAAGCAAATTTCAAGGAAATTTCATTGAAATTTCAGGTAAAATTACAAGCATATTTCAACGAAATTTCAATGAAATTTCAGTGTAATTTCAATAAGATTTCGAGGAAATTTCAGGTAAAATTACAAGCAAATTTCAAGGAAATTTCTTTGAAATTTCAGGTAAAATTACAAGCATATTTCAACGAAATTTCAATGAAATTTCAGTGTAATTTCAATAAGATTACGAGGAAATTTCAGGTAAAATTACAAGGAAATTTCAAGGAAATTTCATTGAAATTTCAGGTAAAATTACAAGCATATTTCAACGAAATTTCAATGAAATTTCAGTGTAATTTCAATAAGATTTCGAGGAAATTTCAGATAAAATTACAAGCAAATTTCAAAGAAATTTCATTGAAATTTCAGGTAAAATTACAAGCATATTTCAACGAAGTTTCAATGAAATTTCAGTGTAATTTCAATAAGATTTCGAGGAAATTTCAGGTAAAATTACAAGCAAATTTCAAGGAAATTTCATTGAAATTTCAGGTTAAATTAGAAGCATATTTCAACGAAATTTCAATGAAATTTCAGTGTAATTTCAATAAGATTACGAGGAAATTTCAGGTAAAATTACAAGCAAATTTCAAGGAAATTTCATTGAAATTTCAGGTAAAATTACAAACAAATTTCAAGGAAATTTCATTGAAATTTGAGGTAAAATTACAAGCATATTTCAACGAAATTTCAAAGAAATTTCATTGTAATTTAAATAAGATTTCGAGGAAATTTCAGGTAAAATTACAAGCAAATTTCAAGGAAATTTCATTGAAGTTTCTGTGTAATTTCAGTAAGATTTCGAAGAAATTTCAGGTAAAATTACAAGCAAATTTCAAGGAAATTTCATTGAAATTTCAGGTAAAATTATAAGCATATTTCAACGAAATTTCAATGAAATTTCAGTGTAATTTCAATAAGATTTCGAGGAAATTTCAGGTAAAATTACAAGCAAATTTCAAGGAAATTTCTTTGAAATTTCAGGTAAAATTACAAGCATATTTCAACGAAATTTCAATGAAATTTCAGTGTAATTTCAATAAGATTACGAGGAAATTTCAGGTAAAATTACAAGGAAATTTCAAGGAAATTTCATTGAAATTTCAGGTAAAATTACAAGCATATTTCAACGAAATTTCAATGAAATTTCAGTGTAATTTCAATAAGATTTCGAAGAAATTTCAGATAAAATTACAAGCAAATTGCAAGGAAATTTCATTGAAGTTTCAGTGTAATTTCAATAAGATTTCGAAGAAATTTCAGGTAAAATTACAAGCAAATTGCAAGGAAATTTCATTGAAATTTCAGGTTAAATTACAATCAAATTTCAATGAAATTTCATTGAAATTTCAGGTAAAATTACAAGCATATTTCAACGAAATTTCAATGAAATTTCAGTGTAATTTCAATAAGATTTCGAGGAAATTTCAGATAAAATTACAAGCAAATTTCAAGGAAATTTCATTGAAGTTTCAGTGTAATTTCAATAAGATTTCGAAGAAATTTCAGGTAAAATTACAAGCAAATTTCAAGGAAATTTCATTGAAATTTGAGGTAAAATTACAAGCATATTTCAACGAAATTTCAATGAAATTTCAGTGTAATTTCAATAATATTTCGAGGAAATTTCGGGTAAAATTACAAGCAAATTTCAAGGAAATTTCTTTGAAATTTCAGGTTAAATTACAAGCATATTTCAACGAAATTTCAATGAAATTTCAGTGTAATTTCAATAAGACTTCGACGAAATTTCAGGTAAAATTACAAGCAAATTTCAAGGAAATTTCATTGAAGTTTCTGTGTAATTTCAATAAGATTTCGAAGAAATTTCAGGTAAAATTACAAGCAAATTTCAAGGAAATTTCATTGAAATTTCAGGTAAAATTACAAGCATATTTCAACGAAATTTCATTGAAATTTCAGTGTAATTTCAATAAGATTTCGAGGAAATTTAAGATAAAATTACAAGTAAATTTCAATGAAATTTCATTGAAATTTCAGGTAAAATTACAAGCATATTTCAACGAAATTTCAATGAAATTTCAGTGTAATTTCAATAAGATTTCGAGGAAATTTCAGATAAAATTACAAGCAAATTTCAAAGAAATTTCATTGAAATTTCAGGTAAAATTACAAGCATATTTCAACGAAATTTCAATGAAATTTCAGTGTAATTTCAATCAGATTTCGAGGAAATTTCAGGTAAAATTACAAGCAAATTTCAAGTAAATTTCATTGAAATTTCAGGTAAAATTACAAGCATATTTCAACGAAATTTCAATGAAATTTCAGTGTAATTTCAATTAGATTTTGAGGAAATTTCAGGTAAAATTACAAGCAAATTTCAATTAAATTTCATTGAAGTTTCAGTGTAATTTCAATAAGATTTTGAGGAAATTCTGGTAAAATTACAAGCAAATTTTAAGGAAATTTTATTGAAATTTCAGGTAAAACTACAAGCATATTTCAACGAAGTTTCAATGAAATTTCAGTGTAATTTCAATAAGATTTCGAGGAAATTTCAGGTAAAATTACAAGCAAATTTCAAGGAAATTTCATTGAAGTTTCTGTGTAATTTCAATAAGATTTCGAAGAAATTTCAGGTAAAATTACAAGCAAATTTCAAGGGAATTTCATTGAAATTTGAGGTAAAATTACAGGCATATTTCAACGAAATTTCAATGAAATTTCAGTGTAATTTCAATAAGATTTCAAGGAAATTTCAGGTAAAATTACAAGCAAATTGCAAGGAAATTTCATTGAAGTTTCAGTGTAATTTCAATAAGATTTCGAAGAAATTTCAGGTAAAATTACAAGCAAATTTCAAGGAAATTTCATTGAAATTTGAGGTAAAATTACAAGCATATTTCAACGAAATTTCAATTAAATTTCAGTGTAATTTCAATAAGATTACGAGGAAATTTCAGGTAAAATTACAAGCAAATTTCAAGGGAATTTCATTGAAATTTGAGGTAAAATTACAAGCATATTTCAACGAAATTTCAATGAAATATCAGTGTAATTTCAATAAGATTTCAAGGAAATTTCAGGTAAAATTACAAGCAAATTTCAAGGAAATTTCATTGAAATTTCAGGTTAAATTACAAGCAAATTTCAAGGAAATTTCATTGAAATTTGAGGTAAAATTACAAGCATATTTCAACGAAATTTCAATGAAATTTCAGTGTAATTTCAATAAGATTTCGAGGAAATTTCAGGTAAAATTACAAGCAAATTTCAAGGAAATTTCATTGAAGTTTCAGTCTAATTTCAATAAGATTTCGAGGAAATTTCAGGTTAAATTACATGCAAAATTCAAATAAATTTCGTTGAAATTTCAGGTAAAATTACAATCAAATTTCAAGGAAATTTCATTGAAATTTCAGGTAAAATTACAAGCATATTTCAACGAAATTTCAATGAAATTTCAGTGTAATTTCAATAAGATTTCGAGGAAATTTCAGGTAAAATTACAAGCAAATTTCAATGAAATTTCATTGAAATTTCAGGTAAAATTACAAGCATATTTCAACGAAATTTCAATGAAATTTCAGTGTAATTTCAATCAGATTTCGAGGAAATTTCAGGTAAAAATACAAGCAAATTTCAAGTAAATTTCATTGAAATTTCAGGTAAAATTACAAGCATATTTCAACGAAATTTCAATGAAATTTCAGGTAAAATTACAAGCATATTTCAACGAAATTTCAATGAAATTTCAGTGTAATTTCAATCAGATTTCGAGGAAATTTCAGGTAAAATTACAAGCAAATTTCAAGTAAATTTCATTGAAATTTCAGGTAAAATTACAAGCATATTTCAACGAAATTTCAATGAAATTTCAGTGTAATTTCAATTAGATTTTGAGGAAATTTCAGGTAAAATTACAAGCAAATTTCAATTAAATTTCATTGAAGTTTCAGTGTAATTTCAATAAGATTTTGAGGAAATTCTGGTAAAATTACAAGCAAATTTTAAGGAAATTTTATTGAAATTTCAGGTAAAACTACAAGCATATTTCAACGAAGTTTCAATGAAATTTCAGTGTAATTTCAATAAGATTTCGAGGAAATTTCAGGTAAAATTACAAGCAAATTTCAAGGAAATTTCATTGAAGTTTCTGTGTAATTTCAATAAGATTTCGAAGAAATTTCAGGTAAAATTACAAGCAAATTTCAAGGGAATTTCATTGAAATTTGAGGTAAAATTACAGGCATATTTCAACGAAATTTCAATGAAATTTCAGTGTAATTTCAATAAGATTTCAAGGAAATTTCAGGTAAAATTACAAGCAAATTGCAAGGAAATTTCATTGAAGTTTCAGTGTAATTTCAATAAGATTTCGAAGAAATTTCAGGTAAAATTACAAGCAAATTTCAAGGAAATTTCATTGAAATTTGAGGTAAAATTACAAGCATATTTCAACGAAATTTCAATTAAATTTCAGTGTAATTTCAATAAGATTACGAGGAAATTTCAGGTAAAATTACAAGCAAATTTCAAGGGAATTTCATTGAAATTTGAGGTAAAATTACAAGCATATTTCAACGAAATTTCAATGAAATATCAGTGTAATTTCAATAAGATTTCAAGGAAATTTCAGGTAAAATTACAAGCAAATTTCAAGGAAATTTCATTGAAATTTCAGGTTAAATTACAAGCAAATTTCAAGGAAATTTCATTGAAATTTGAGGTAAAATTACAAGCATATTTCAACGAAATTTCAATGAAATTTCAGTGTAATTTCAATAAGATTTCGAGGAAATTTCAGGTAAAATTACAAGCAAATTTCAAGGAAATTTCATTGAAGTTTCAGTCTAATTTCAATAAGATTTCGAGGAAATTTCAGGTTAAATTACATGCAAAATTCAAATAAATTTCGTTGAAATTTCAGGTAAAATTACAATCAAATTTCAAGGAAATTTCATTGAAATTTCAGGTAAAATTACAAGCATATTTCAACGAAATTTCAATGAAATTTCAGTGTAATTTCAATAAGATTTCGAGGAAATTTCAGGTAAAATTACAAGCAAATTTCAATGAAATTTCATTGAAATTTCAGGTAAAATTACAAGCATATTTCAACGAAATTTCAATGAAATTTCAGTGTAATTTCAATCAGATTTCGAGGAAATTTCAGGTAAAAATACAAGCAAATTTCAAGTAAATTTCATTGAAATTTCAGGTAAAATTACAAGCATATTTCAACGAAATTTCAATGAAATTTCAGGTAAAATTACAAGCATATTTCAACGAAATTTCAATGAAATTTCAGTGTAATTTCAATCAGATTTCGAGGAAATTTCAGGTAAAATTACAAGCAAATTTCAAGTAAATTTCATTGAAATTTCAGGTAAAATTACAAGCATATTTCAACGAAATTTCAATGAAATTTCAGTGTAATTTCAATTAGATTTTGAGGAAATTTCAGGTAAAATTACAAGCAAATTTCAATTAAATTTCATTGAAGTTTCAGTGTAATTTCAATAAGATTTTGAGGAAATTCTGGTAAAATTACAAGCAAATTTTAAGGAAATTTTATTGAAATTTCAGGTAAAACTACAAGCATATTTCAACGAAGTTTCAATGAAATTTCAGTGTAATTTCAATAAGATTTCGAGGAAATTTCAGGTAAAATTACAAGCAAATTTCAAGGAAATTTCATTGAAGTTTCTGTGTAATTTCAATAAGATTTCGAAGAAATTTCAGGTAAAATTACAAGCAAATTTCAAGGGAATTTCATTGAAATTTGAGGTAAAATTACAGGCATATTTCAACGAAATTTCAATGAAATTTCAGTGTAATTTCAATAAGATTTCAAGGAAATTTCAGGTAAAATTACAAGCAAATTGCAAGGAAATTTCATTGAAGTTTCAGTGTAATTTCAATAAGATTTCGAAGAAATTTCAGGTAAAATTACAAGCAAATTTCAAGGAAATTTCATTGAAATTTGAGGTAAAATTACAAGCATATTTCAACGAAATTTCAATTAAATTTCAGTGTAATTTCAATAAGATTACGAGGAAATTTCAGGTAAAATTACAAGCAAATTTCAAGGGAATTTCATTGAAATTTGAGGTAAAATTACAAGCATATTTCAACGAAATTTCAATGAAATATCAGTGTAATTTCAATAAGATTTCAAGGAAATTTCAGGTAAAATTACAAGCAAATTTCAAGGAAATTTCATTGAAATTTCAGGTTAAATTACAAGCAAATTTCAAGGAAATTTCATTGAAATTTGAGGTAAAATTACAAGCATATTTCAACGAAATTTCAATGAAATTTCAGTGTAATTTCAATAAGATTTCGAGGAAATTTCAGGTAAAATTACAAGCAAATTTCAAGGAAATTTCATTGAAGTTTCAGTCTAATTTCAATAAGATTTCGAGGAAATTTCAGGTTAAATTACATGCAAAATTCAAATAAATTTCGTTGAAATTTCAGGTAAAATTACAATCAAATTTCAAGGAAATTTCATTGAAATTTCAGGTAAAATTACAAGCATATTTCAACGAAATTTCAATGAAATTTCAGTGTAATTTCAATAAGATTTCGAGGAAATTTCAGGTAAAATTACAAGCAAATTTCAATGAAATTTCATTGAAATTTCAGGTAAAATTACAAGCATATTTCAACGAAATTTCAATGAAATTTCAGTGTAATTTCAATCAGATTTCGAGGAAATTTCAGGTAAAAATACAAGCAAATTTCAAGTAAATTTCATTGAAATTTCAGGTAAAATTACAAGCATATTTCAACGAAATTTCAATGAAATTTCAGGTAAAATTACAAGCATATTTCAACGAAATTTCAATGAAATTTCAGTGTAATTTCAATCAGATTTCGAGGAAATTTCAGGTAAAATTACAAGCAAATTTCAAGTAAATTTCATTGAAATTTCAGGTAAAATTACAAGCATATTTCAACGAAATTTCAATGAAATTTCAGTGTAATTTCAATTAGATTTTGAGGAAATTTCAGGTAAAATTACAAGCAAATTTCAATTAAATTTCATTGAAGTTTCAGTGTAATTTCAATAAGATTTTGAGGAAATTCTGGTAAAATTACAAGCAAATTTTAAGGAAATTTTATTGAAATTTCAGGTAAAACTACAAGCATATTTCAACGAAGTTTCAATGAAATTTCAGTGTAATTTCAATAAGATTTCGAGGAAATTTCAGGTAAAATTACAAGCAAATTTCAAGGAAATTTCATTGAAGTTTCTGTGTAATTTCAATAAGATTTCGAAGAAATTTCAGGTAAAATTACAAGCAAATTTCAAGGGAATTTCATTGAAATTTGAGGTAAAATTACAGGCATATTTCAACGAAATTTCAATGAAATTTCAGTGTAATTTCAATAAGATTTCAAGGAAATTTCAGGTAAAATTACAAGCAAATTTCAAGGAAATTTCATTGAAATTTCAGGTTAAATTACAAGCAAATTTCAAGGAAATTTCATTGAAATTTAAGGTAAAATTAAAAGCATATTTCAACGAAATTTCAATGAAATTTCAGTGTAATTTCAATAAGATTTCGAGGAAATTTCAGATAAAATTACAAGCAAATTTCAATGAAATTTCATTGAAATTTCAGGTAAAATAACAAGCATATTTCAACGAAATTTCAATGAAATTTCAGTGCAATTTCAATAAGATTTCGAGGAAATTTCAGATAAAATTACAAGCAAATTTCAATTAAATTTCATTGAAGTTTCAGTGTAATTTCAATAAGATTTCGAAGAAATTTCAGGTAAAATTACAAGCAAATTTCAAGGAAATTTCATTGAAATTTGAGGTAAAATTACAAGCATATTTCAACGAAATTTCAATGAAATTTCAGTGTAATTTCAATAAGATTTCGAGGAAATTTCAGGTAAAATTACAAGCAAATTTCAATGAAATTTCATTGAAATTTCAGGTAAAATTACAAGCATATTTCAACGAAATTTCAATGAAATTTCAGTGTAATTTCAATCAGATTTCGAGGAAATTTCAGGTAAAAATACAAGCAAATTTCAAGTAAATTTCATTGAAATTTCAGGTAAAATTACAAGCATATTTCAACGAAATTTCAATGAAATTTCAGGTAAAATTACAAGCATATTTCAACGAAATTTCAATGAAATTTCAGTGTAATTTCAATCAGATTTCGAGGAAATTTCAGGTAAAATTACAAGCAAATTTCAAGTAAATTTCATTGAAATTTCAGGTAAAATTACAAGCATATTTCAACGAAATTTCAATGAAATTTCAGTGTAATTTCAATTAGATTTTGAGGAAATTTCAGGTAAAATTACAAGCAAATTTCAATTAAATTTCATTGAAGTTTCAGTGTAATTTCAATAAGATTTTGAGGAAATTCTGGTAAAATTACAAGCAAATTTTAAGGAAATTTTATTGAAATTTCAGGTAAAACTACAAGCATATTTCAACGAAGTTTCAATGAAATTTCAGTGTAATTTCAATAAGATTTCGAGGAAATTTCAGGTAAAATTACAAGCAAATTTCAAGGAAATTTCATTGAAGTTTCTGTGTAATTTCAATAAGATTTCGAAGAAATTTCAGGTAAAATTACAAGCAAATTTCAAGGGAATTTCATTGAAATTTGAGGTAAAATTACAGGCATATTTCAACGAAATTTCAATGAAATTTCAGTGTAATTTCAATAAGATTTCAAGGAAATTTCAGGTAAAATTACAAGCAAATTTCAAGGAAATTTCATTGAAATTTCAGGTTAAATTACAAGCAAATTTCAAGGAAATTTCATTGAAATTTAAGGTAAAATTAAAAGCATATTTCAACGAAATTTCAATGAAATTTCAGTGTAATTTCAATAAGATTTCGAGGAAATTTCAGATAAAATTACAAGCAAATTTCAATGAAATTTCATTGAAATTTCAGGTAAAATAACAAGCATATTTCAACGAAATTTCAATGAAATTTCAGTGCAATTTCAATAAGATTTCGAGGAAATTTCAGATAAAATTACAAGCAAATTTCAATTAAATTTCATTGAAGTTTCAGTGTAATTTCAATAAGATTTCGAAGAAATTTCAGGTAAAATTACAAGCAAATTTCAAGGAAATTTCATTGAAATTTGAGGTAAAATTACAAGCATATTTCAACGAAATTTCAATGAAATTTCAGTGTAATTTCAATAAGATTTCGAGGAAATTTCAGGTAAAATTACATGCAAATTTCAAGGAAATTTCGTTGAAATTTCAGGTAAAATTACAATCAAATTTCAAGGAAATTTCATTGAAATTTCAGGTAAAATTACAAGCATATTTCAACGAAATTTCAATGAAATTTCAGTGTAATTTCAATAAGATTTCGAGGAAATTTCAGGTAAAATTACAAGCAAATTTCAAGGAAATTTCATTGAAGTTTCTGTGTAATTTCAATAAGATTTCGAAGAAATTTCAGGTAAAATTACAAACAAATTTCAGTGTAATTTCAATAAGATTACGAGGAAATTTCAGGTAAAATTACAAGCAAATTTCAAGGAAATTTCATTGAAATTTGAGGTAAAATTACAAGCATATTTCAACGAAATCTCAATGAAATTTCAGTGTAATTTCAATAAGATTACGAGGAAATTTAAGGTAAAATTACAAGCAAATTTCAAGGAAATTTCATTGAAATTTGAGGTAAAATTACAAGCATATTTCAACGAAATTTCAATGAAATTTCAGTGTAATTTCAATAACATTTCAAGGAAATTTCAGGTAAAATTACAAGCAAATTTCAAGGAAATTTCATTGAAATTTCAGGTAAACTTACAAGCATCTGTCAACGAAATTTCAATGAAATTTCAGTGTAATTTCAATAAGATTTCGAGGAAATTTCAGGTAAAATTACAAGCAAATTTCAAGGAAATTTTATTGAAATTTCAGGTAATATTACAAGCATATTTCAACGAAATTTCAATGAAATTTCAGTGTAATTTCAATAAGATTTCGAGGAAATTTCAGGTAAAATTACAAGCAAATTTCAAGGAAATTTCATTGAAATTTCAGGTAAAATTACAAGCAAATTTCAAGGAAATTTCATTGAAATTTGAGGTAAAATTACAAGCATATTTCAACGAAATTTCAAAGAAATTTCATTGTAATTTAAATAAGATTTCGAGGAAATTTCAGGTAAAATTAAAAGCAAATTTCAAGGAAATTTCATTGAAATTTCAGTGTAATTTCAATAAGATTTCGAGGAAATTTCAGGCAAAATTACAAGCAAATTTCAAGTAAATTTCATTGAAATTTCAGGTAAAATTACAAGCATATTTCAACGAAATTTCAATGAAATTTCATTGAAATTTGAGGTAAAATTACAAGCATATTTCAACGAAATTTCAATGAAATTTCATTGTAATTTAAATAAGATTTCGAGGAAATTTCAGGTAAAATTAAAAGCAAATTTAAAGGAAATTTCATTGAAATTTCAGTGTAATTTCAATAAGATTTCGAAAAAATTTCAGGTAAAATTACAAGCAAATTTAAAGGAAATTTCATTGAAATTTCAGGTAAAATTACAAGCATATTTCAACGAAATTTCAATCAAATTTCAGTGTAATTTCAACAAGATTTCGAGGAAATTTCAGGTAAAATTACAAGCAAATTACAAGGAAATTTCATGTAAAATAACCAGTTTAGACCTGTGTAAACCAGTTTATACCATTTAGAACCAGTTTAGAAATGTTTACACCGGTATAAACCAGTTTATAATCTAGTTTTAACCAGTTTAAACCAGATTAAGCCAGTTTTAACCGGTTTAAACAAGTTTGAACTAGTATAAACCAGTTTATAAACTACGTTAAACCAGTTTAGACATGAGTAAACCAGTTTAGACATGAGTAGAAAAGTTTAAACCAGTTTGAACTAGTATAAACCAGGTTAAACCAGTGTAAAACAGTTAATAAACTAGTTTAAACCAGTTTAGACCTTTTTAGGCCTGGTTTAAACCAGTTTAAGCCAGTTAAAAACGGTTTAAACCAGTTTATAAACTAGCTTAAACAAGCTTAGACCTGTTAAAAAAAATTTAAACCAGTTTGAACTAGTATAAACCAGTATAAACCAGTTTAGACCTGTGTAAACCAGTTTATACCATTTAGAACCAGTTTAGACCTGTTTACACCGGTATAAACCAGTTTATGAACTAGCTTAAACCAGTTTAGACCTGTTTACACCGGTATAAACCATTTTATGAACTCGCTTAAACCAGTTTAGACCTGTGTAAACCAGTTTAAACCAGTTTGAACTAGTATAAACAAGTTTAAACCAGTGTAAAACAGTTAATAAACTAGTTTAAACCAGTTTAGACCTGTTTAGGCCTGGTTTAAACCAGTTTAAGCCAGTTAAAAACGTTTTAAACCAGTTAATAAACTAGTTTGAACAAGTTTAGACCTGATAAAAAAATTTCAACCAGTTTGAACTAGTATCAACCAGTTTAAACCAGTTTAGATTTGTGTAAACCAGTTTATACCAGTTAAAACCAGTTTAGACCTGTTTACACCGGTATAAACCAGTTTATAATCTAGTTTTGACCAGTTCAAACCAGATTAAGCCAGTTTTAACCGGCTTAAACCAGTTTAAACCAGTTTAGACCTGTGTAAACCAGTTTATACCATTTAGAACCAGTTTGGACCTGTTTACACCGGTATAAACCAGTTTATAAACTAGCTTAAACCAGTTTAGACCTGTGTAAACCAGTTTAAACCAGTTTGAACTAGTATAAACAAGTTTAAACCAGTGTAACACAGTTAATAAACTAGTTTAAACCAGTTTAGACCTGTTAAAAAAATTTAAACCAGTTTGAACTAGTTTATACCAGTTAAAACCATTTTAGACCTGTTAACACCGGTATTAACCAGTTTATAATCTAGTTTTAACCAGTTTAAACCAGATTAAGCCAGTTTTAACCGGTTTAAACCAGTTTGAACTAGTATAAACCAGTTTATAAACTACGTTAAACCAGTTTAGACATGAGTAAACCAGTTTAGACATGAGTAGACCAGTTTAAACCTGTTTGAACTAGTATAGACCAGGTTAAACCAGTGTAAAACAGTTAATAAACTAGTTTAAACCAGTTTAGACCTTTTTAGGCCTGGTTTAAACCAGTTTAAACCAGAAAACAGTTAAAACCAGTTTAGACAGTTAAAACAGTTTTAAACATTTAAAACGGTTTTAACTGTTAAAACCAGTTTAGACCTGTTTACACCGGTATAAACCAGTTTATAATCTAGTTTTGACCAGTTTAAACCAGATTAAGCCAGTTTTAACCGGTTTAAACCAGTTTGAACTAGTACAAACCAGTTTACACCGGTTTAGACCTGTGTTAACCAGTTTATACCATTTAGAACCAGTTTGGACCTGTTTACACCGGTGTAAACCAGTTTATAAACTAGCTTAAACCAGTTTAGACCTGTGTAAACCAGTTTAAACCAGTTTGAACTAGTATAAACAAGTTTAAACCAGTGTATCACAGTTAATAAACTAGTTTAACCCAGTTTAGACCTGTTAAAAAAATTTCAACTAGTTTGACCTAGTATAAACCAGTTTAAACCAGTTTAGACCTGTGTAAACCAGTTTATACCAGTTAAAACCAGTTTAGACCTGTTTACACCGGTATAAACCAGTTTATAATCTAGTTTTGACCAGTTTAAACCAGATTAAGCCAGTTTTAACCGGCTTAAACCAGTTTGAACTAGTATAAACCAGTTTAAACCAGTTTAGACCTGTGTAAACCAGTTTATACCATTTAGAACCAGTTTAGACCTGTTTACACCGGTATAAACCAGTTTATAAACTAGATTAAACCAGTTTAGACCTGTGTAAACCAGTTTAAACCAGTTTGAACTAGTATAAACAAGTTTAAACCAGTGTAACACAGTTAATAAACTAGTTTAAACCAGTTTAGACCTGTTAAAAAAATTTCAACCAGTTTGAACTAGTTTATACCAGTTAAAACCAGTTTAGACCTGTTTACACCGGTATAAACCAGTTTATAATCTAGTTTTAACCAGTTTAAACCAGATTAAGCCAGTTTTAACCGGTTTAAATCAGTTTGAACTAGTATAAACCAGTTTATAAACTACGTTAAACCAGTATAGACATGAGTAAACCAGTTTAGACATGAGTAGACCAGTTTAAACCAGTTTGAACTAGTATAAACCAGGTTAAACCAGTGTAAAACAGTTAATAAACTAGTTTAAACCAGTTTAGACCTTTTTAGGCCTGGTTTAAACCAGTTTAAGCCAGTTAAAAACGTTTTAAACCAGTTTATAAACTAGTTTGAACAAGTTTAGACCTGTTAAAAAAATTTCAACCAGTTTGAACTAGTATCAACCAGTTTAAACCAGTTTAGACCTGTGTAAACCAATTTATACCAGTTAAAACCAGTTTAAACCTGTTTACACCGTAATAAACCAGTTTATAATCTAGTTTTGACCAGTTTAAACCAGATAAAGCCAGTTTTAACCGGTTTAAACCAGTTTGAACTAGTATAAACCAGTTTACACCAGTTTAGACCTGTGTAAACCAGTTTATACCATTTAGAACCAGATTGGACCTGTTTACACCGGTGAAAACCAGTTTATAAACTAGCTTAAACCAGTTTAGACCTGTGTAAACCAGTTTAAACCAGTTTGAACTAGTATAAACAAGTTTAAACCAGTGTAACACAGTTAATAAACTAGTTTAAACCAGTTTAGACCTGTTAAAAAAATTTCAACCAGTTTGAACTAGTATAAACCAGTTCAGACCAGTTTAGACCTGTGTAAACCAGTTTATACCAGTTAAAACCAGTTTAGACCTATTTACACCGGTATAAACCAGTTTATAATCTAGTTTTGACCAGTTTAAACCAGATTAAGCCAGTTTTAACCGGTTTAAACCAGTTTGAACTAGTATAAACAGTTAATAAACTAGTTTAAACCAGTTAAGACCTGTTTAGGCCTGGTTTAAACCAGTTTAAGCAAGTTTAAGCCAGTTAAAAACGTTTTAAACCAGTTTATAAACTAGTTAAAACAAGTTTAGACCTGTTAAAAAAATTTCAACCAGTTTGAACTAGTATAAACCAGTTTAAACCTTTGTAAGCCAGTTTATACCAGTTAAAACCAGTTTAGACCTGTTTACACCGGTATAAACCAGTTTATAATCTGGTTTTGACCAGTTTAAACCAGATTAAGCCAGTTTTAACCGGCTTAAACCAGTTTGAACTAGTATAAACCAGTTTAAACCAGTTTAGACCTGTGTAAACCATTTTATACCATTTAGAACCAGTTTAGACCTGTTTACACCGGTATAAACCAGTTTATAAACTAGCTTAAACCAGTTTAGACCTGTGTAAACCAGTTTAAACCAGTTTGAGCTAGTATAAACAAGTTTAAACCAGTGTAACACAGTTAATAAACTAGTTTAAACCAGTTTAGACCTGTTAAAAAAAATTTAAACCAGTTTGAACTAGTTTATACCAGTTAAAACCAGTTTAGACCTGTTTACACCGGTATAAACCAGTTTATAATCTAGTTTTAACCAGTTTAAACAAGATTAAGCCAGTTTTAACCGGTTTAAACCAGTTTGAACTAGTATAAACCAGTTTATAAACTACGTTAAACCAGTTTAGACATGAGTAAACCAGTTTAGACATGAGTAGACCAGTTTAAACCAGTTTTAACTTTTATAAACCAGGTTAAACCAGTGTAAAACAGTTAATAAACTAGTTTAAACCAGTTTAGACCTTTTTAGGCCTGGTTTAAACCAGTTTAAGCCAGTTAAAAACGGTTTAAACCAGTTTATAAACTAGCTTAAACAAGCTTAGACCTGTAAAAAAAAATTTAAACAAGTTTGAACTAGTATAAACCAGTATAAACCAGTTTAGACTTGTGTAAACCAGTTTATACCATTTAGAACCAGTTTAGACCTGTTTACACCGGTATAAACCAGTTTATGAACTAGCTTAAACCAGTTTAGACCTGTTTACACCGGTATAAACCAGTTTACGAACTCGCTTAAACCAATTTAGACCTGTGTAAACCAGTTTAAACCATTTTGAACTAGTATAAACAAGTTTAAACCAGTTTAAAACAGTTAATAAACTAGTTTAAACCAGTTTAGACCTGTTTAGGCTTGGTTTAAACCAGTTTAAGCCAGTTAAAAACGTTTTAAACCAGTTTATAAACTAGTTTGAACAAGTCTAGACCTGTTAAAAAAAATTCAACCAGTTTGAACTAGTATCAAAAAGTTTAAACCAGTTTAGACCTGTGTAAACCAGTTTATACCAGTTAATACCAGTTTAGACCTGTTTACACCGGTATAAACCAGTTTATAATCTGGTTTTGACCAGTTTAAACCAGCTTAAGCCAGTTTTAACCGGCTTAAACCAGTTTGAACTAGTATAAACCAGTTTAAACCAGTTTAGACCTGTGTAAACCAGTTTAGACCTGTGTAAACCAGTTTATACCATTAAGAACCAGTTTAAACCAGTTTAGACCTGTGAAAACCAGTTTATTCCATTTAGAACCAGTTTAGACCTGTTTACACCGGTATAAACCAGTTTATAAACTAGCTTAAACCAGTTTAGACCTGTGTAAACCAGTTTAAACCAGTTTGAACTAGTTTAAACAAGTTTAAACCAGTGTAACACAGTTAATAAACTAGTTTAAACCAGTTTAGACCTGTAAAAAAATTTAAACCAGTTTGAACTAGTTTATACCAGTTAAAACCAGTTTAGACCTGTTTACAACGGTAGAAACTAGTTTATAATCTAGTTTTAACCAGTTTAAACCAGATTAAGCCAGTTTTAACCTGTTTAAACCAGTTTGAACTAGTATAAACCAGTTTATAAACTACGTTAAACCAGTTTAGACATGAGTAAACCAGTTTAGACATGAGTAGACCAGTTTAAACCAGTTTGAACTAGTATAAACCAGGTTAAACCAGTGTAAAACAGTTAATAAACTAGTTTAAACCAGTTTAGACCATTTTAGGCCTGGTTTAAACCAGTTTAAGCTAGTTAAAAACGGTTTAAACCAGTTTATAAACTAGCTTAAACAAGCTTAGACCTGTTAAAAAAAATTTAAACCAGTTTGAACTAGTATAAACCAGTATAAACCAGTTTAGACCTGTGTAAACCAGTTTATACCATTTAGAATAAGTTTAGACCTGTTTACACCGGTATAAACCAGTTTATGAACTCGCTTAAACCAGTTTAGACCTGTGTAAACCAGTTTAAACCAGTTTGAACTAGTATAAACCAGGTTAAACCAGTGTAAAACAGTTAATAAACTAGTTTAAACCAGTTTAGACCTTTTTAGGCCTGGTTTAAACCAGTTTAAGCCAGTTAAAAACGGTTTAAACCAGTTTATAGACTAGCTTAATCAAGCTTAGACCTGTTAAAAAAATTTAAACCAGTTTGAACTAGTATAAACCAGTATAAACCAGTTTAGACCTGTGTAAACCAGTTTATACCATTTAGAACCAGTTTAGACCTGTTTACACCGGTATAAACCAGTTTATGAACTCGCTTAAACCAGTTTAGACCTGTGTAAACCAGTTTAAACCAGTTTGAACTAGTATAAACCAGGTTAAACCAGTGTAAAACAGTTAATAAACTAGTTTAAACCAGTTTAGACCTTTTTAGGCCTGGTTTAAACCAGTTTAAGCCAGTTAAAAACGGTTTAAACCAGTTTATAAACTAGCTTAATCAAGCTTAGACCTGTTAAAAAAAATTTAAACCAGTTTGAACTAGTATCAACCAGTTTAAACCAGTTTAGACCTGTGTAAACCAGTTTATACCAGTTAAAACCAGTTTAGACCTGTTGACACCGGTATAAACCAGTTTATAATCTAATTTTGACCAGTTTAAACCAGATTAAGCCAGTTTTAACCGGTTTAAACCAGTTTGAACTAGTATAAACCAGTCTATAGACTACCTTAAACCAGTTTAGACATGAGTAAACCAGTTTTGACATAAGTAGACCAGTCTAAACCAGTTTGAACTAGTATAACCCAGTTTAAACCAATTTAGACCTGTGTAAACCAGTTTATGCCATTTAGAACGAGTTTCGACCTGTTTACAAAGGTATAAACCAGTTTATAAACTAGCTTAAACCAGTTTAGACCTGTGTAAACCAGTTTAAACCAGTTTGAACTAGTATAAACAAGTTTAAACCAGTGTAAAACAGTTAATAAACTAGTTTAAACCAGTTAAGACCTGTTTAGGCCTGGTTTAAACCAGTTTAAGCCAGTTTAAGCCAGTTAAAAACGTTTTAAACCAGTTTATAAACTAGTTAAAACAAGTTTAGACCTGCTAAAAAAATTTCAACCAGTTTGAACTAGTATAAACCAGTTTAAACCTTTGTAAACCAGTTTATACCAGTTAAAACCAGTTTAGACCTGTTTACACCGGTATAAACCAGTTTATAATCTGGTTTTGACCAGTTTAAACCAGATTAAGCCAGTTTTAACCGGCTTAAACCAGTTTGAACTAGTATAAACCAGTTTAAACCAGTTTAGACCTGTGTAAACCAGTTTATACCATTTAGAACCAGTTTAGACCTGTTTACACCTGTATAAACCAGTTTATAAACTAGCTTAAACCAGTTTAGACCTGTGTAAACCAGTTTAAACCAGTTTGAACTAGTATAAACAAGTTTAAACCAGTGTAACACAGTTAATAAACTAGTTTAAACCAGTTTAGACCTTTTTAGGCCTGGTTTAAAGCAGTTTAAGCCAGTTAAAAACGTTTTAAACCAGTTTAGACCTGTTTAGGCCTGGTTTAAACCAGTTTAAGCCAGTTAAAAACGTTTTAAACCAGTTTATAAACGAGTTAGAACAAGTTTAGACCTGTTAAAAAAATTTCAACCAGTTTGAACTAGTATCAACCAGTTTAAACCAGTTTAGACCTGTGTAAACCAGTTTATACCAGTTAAAACCAGTTTAGACCTGTTTACACCGGTATAAACCAGTTTATGGTGGACGACGGGTCGACGACTAGTGAAGACGTGTCACCCATCTCTCTCCTAAAAAGTCAATTTTTCACCTCAAATCCTGTTACTTTTGTTCTGTGTTACAGTTTAAATGAAATGTTCTGAAATGAATGAATGAATGAATGAATGAATGAAATGTTCTGAGTGCTTAAAACCCTTGTTCGTTTGGTGATTAAATTGAACTTATTACCTATTGCCTCCATTGACAATTACCCCTAAAAGTGACACCATGTGACACACCCTACAATCAGTTTCCTTACCGTTCCTTAAAGGGTCTGGTTCCTTACCACGACGATAAAGTAATACTCAGTTATCTAAACTAATAACTTCGTTTTTGTTAAGTTTGTTGCTTAACGTTGTGTTAAAAGTGTTAGCCACGTTAAACGTCCGCCCATATTGGTTCAGGAATTTCCCCCATGGAAGGTGCAGCAGCACTGCCGACTCCGAAAACTGGCCCAGCGGAAAAAAGAAAAACTACTGAAAAAGACAACTCAATGGAATACACCGATGCTTCGATTTGTAAAATCTACGGAAACGAATTTGAAAATGATCAAACCTCCTCGAATTCATGTCCAAGCCGTCAAAATTCGTTAAAACGCGCCCGGTTACACTCCCCCAGGGCTCAACTCTCGTTTCGAAAACGCTCCAACTCGATTAGCAGCGTAGTACCGTCTCAAACAGAAATCATAGCCTACACATTGCAAGCCATGATGGAAACCCAAGTTCTGCTTACAGAGCAAGTTAAAAATCTAACCGGAATCGTTCTCAAACTTGAAACCAAACTCGAAACAAGAGCTGAAGCTAGACCTGAAAACGTACTCAATGCCACCGAGCCACGACAAGAGGAAAAAAAACAGGAAGAAAATGGATGGCTGCTTGTCACCAGAAGACACCGACCTAAACAACCCAAGACTCAAAACAACGGAAAGGAGAATACCATCCCCTTGCCTGAAACTTCCCCAGAACAAACTCCTAACATTAGCTCAATCAACGCTTAAAAAGCCGTGACTCTTTTCATCCGTCAGCAGGACGCCGAAAAACGTAAAAAGCAGTACACCAAAAGAGAGCTCCTATCCTTAATCGACTCTGATATTAAAGCCTTTGATAGCCAAGCACCTCGCCCAATCCTGGTGAGAAAAAAGATGCAAGGAGATCTAATCCTCACATACAAAAACAAAGCTGAAAAAGAAGAATCCGCAAAAATTTTGGACGGAAAATTTCTCTGTCAACTTGGAATGATCAAGGTCGTCACTATCCAACCTAAGCTAAAAGTAGCAATTCATCTGCTCCCGAAAGATGTCTCAAGAGAAGAAATTTGGGAACACCTTTCAGAAAAGAACTCAAGTCTCAATATCACTTTTAAACCTGATCAAGTTTCATGGATCAACGAGGACAATGGCAAAAAACACGGCTCCATCCTCTATACTTGCTCGTCAGAAACGGAAAAAAACATCCTTACAAGTCGCGGAACTCTTCTTGCCTTCAACCGTACAGTACAAGTGGAAAGCTCTCGACCGCCCTCAATCCTCCAATGCTTTAAATGCCAAAAATACGGGCACACTTCCTTCAACTGTCAAAGCATTACCTCCAAATGCGCCAAGTGTGGCACAATAATACATGAAACTAAAAACTGCGACAACACCTTCTTGAAATGTGTCAACTGCGGAGGCAAACACGCAGGCTTTGATAAGAACTGCCCAACCCGAATTGCTGCCATTAAAGAAGCCCAATCCGCTAAAAAAGCATGAAACCGACAAGAATCTTGATCCAAAATATAAGAAAGAGCTATGACCAACTTCAAGAATTAACACGACAAGCTCAGAAAGAAGATATAGATACCGTGATAGTACTGGAACCTCCGCAAAACTTAACAATCAATCAACTTTCAGGATACTCCATCTCTCGATCTCGGCTAGAATACCAAGGAATAGCGCTACTCACTACTCAATCAGCTTCATACCAGATACTAGAAATATCCCAATTATCCGTGGTAATAAAAATACAATCTCTCAACTCGTCACCTATACTTGTTATCGCACTTTACAGAAGATCCAATGAAAATTTAGAAACTCTGCTTCAAAACTTGTGGGAAAAATTCCATAAAACTACATCAAATATCATCATAACCGGGGACTTTAACGCTCATCATTGGTCATGGGAAGCTAAAAAATCAGACTTGCCTGGAATACAACTGTACGACTTTACGACAAAACACGGCATGGAACTGCTAAACACCTGGAACCGCCACACATTTCACAACAAACGAGGACACCAATCGACACTAGACTTAACTTATGCTTCCTTGACGCTTCTACCTCATGTTTACTTAAAAATTCTTGACGACGAAGACTATTATAATGAATCCGATCACTCCGCTGTAATAATTGATCTCCCAAATGCCAAAGCTAAATTTAACTCCACCATGTGGTCTTACTCAAAAGTCAACTGGGATAAAATCCGTTCAAAAACAAAAGAGCTTCTTGACACACGCTCGTCCTGGATAAACTTGGAAAACAATGATGCTATTGACCTTGCCGTTGGCTCTTTGACATCGACTATCCAAGAAATAATATCGAAGCATGTACCTAAAAGAGTCCTGAAAAACTCAAACCCCTGGTGGAATTCAGACCTTAACTCCCTTAGAAAAGCAGCAGCTAAAGCACTTAAAAAGTTCAAAAACACTGGATTACAAGATGAAACGAATTGGAAAGTTGCAAGAAACCTATATCGCGCCAAAACAAGAAAATATAGAGAAGAGTATTGGCTAAACAAAATAAAAGAACCACACAACAAAACATTATGGGCTTTTAATAATAACCTAAAGAACAAGGAAAAAAACTTACTCCAACACGTTTTACAAGAAGACGGGAACAACTTTCCGGATGAAATCACCAAACTAAACTATGCGGCAGAAAAACTCTTAGGAGGCACAAGAGATTCAAACCCCTCCTCCAAATCTAAAATACGTCGAATAAATTACAACTTCGGTAAAGACGACGAAATCACAGCAGAAGACCTCTCATCAATCATCACTGAGCTACAACCCATGAAAGCAGCTGGAAAAGACGACATTCAGCCTATAATAATAAAAGAACTATGGAACATACTAAAAGAACCTATGATTAACATATACAACGCCTCGATTCGTCTGAGTTATTACCCAAAAGACTGGAAGATGGCTAAAGTGCTAATTCTACCCAAACCACACAAACCAAGTTACGAATCTATGCGGAGTTTCCGCCCAATCTCTCTTCTCCCAGTACTGGGCAAGATATTGGAAAAAGCCATGACTCGCAAACTAACGAAATTCCTCGATGACAATAAAATCCTGTCAGGAAATCAATGGGGATTTCGACGAAATCGGTCTACCACAGACGCCCTAATCCGACTATCCAACGCTGGCCTTAAAGCCTTTGATAAAGGGAAAGTACTAACAGCATTATTCCTACATATAAGTGGAGCATTTGACAATGTTCATCACCAAAAATTGATTAATGAGCTCCGAAAAATAAAAACCCCCAAAGTACTACTCAATTGGATCACTAGCTTCTTGGAAAACCGCACCGCCTATACCATCTATAGAGAAACGCATAGTTTGCTCTACCAAATTACAAACGGCGTTCCCCAAGGGTCCCCACGTTCTCCTCTCCTCTTCTTAATTTACATTAATGGATGTTTCACAACAATCAAACGCAAGAGGATCATCCAGGCCTTTGCTGATGACATAATATTATTCACCTCCAGCAAATCGAGTAATCAAAACACCAAACTACTAGCTAACAACATTTCAGCATTAGAAAAATGGGGCATTAGACTAAATCTCCGATTTGCTAAAGAAAAAACCGAACTCGTCCACTTCCATCGCAAAAGACAAGCCGAAGAAGCAACACTGACTTGGGGTCAAACCACCATCGTACCCAAAACTTCATCAAGATATCTGGGCCTCTACCTTGATCACCGACTAAATTGGTCTACTCACGTTTCACACATTGCTAACCAATGCAACAGCTCCCTATTACGTATGATAAAAATCGCTAAATGGTGCAAATCAATATCATCCAAGCAATTAAAAACCTTATTTCAAGCCACAATAGTTAGTAAATTTTTATATGGATACCCAGCATGGTGCAATATATCGAAAGCTAAACTGAAACCACTTCAACAACTTTACCGTAAAGGCTTATTAACTATATCCGGTGCCCTCAAAACAACACCCTCTGCAGCAATTGAAGTCGACGTGGGACTCCCACCACCGGATCTTGCCTTGAAGAAATCTCTTCTCAACCATTATGCCTCAAAAATCTGGAACGTGTGGCCTACGAAACCTGAACCCGCAAAGCATATAAGCTACACCTCCTATTCTGAAAGAGCAAGAAACCTCCTCTCTAGCGCTTGGCCATCTCCTCCTGATTCATTAAAAGTAGCGCGCATTTGGATCTCCAAGTTTTTACTTATTACTTGGTGTCAAGACTGGAACAAGTTCCATTACGCTACCAAAGATCTAAAAGCCAGTCCAGACAAGAAATCTATCGTTGATTCAAAACTGCCCAAAAGCATAATATCCACGATAATCCAATTGCGCACAAACCACTTCCCCTGCCGCTCATATTTAAAGCGAATTAAAAAGATCGATGACGATACCTGCATTTGTCGATCTCAGATGAAACAAGATGTTCCACATCTGCTATTTCATTGTACGAGACTTAATCATGAAAGAGCAAAATTACTAAGAGAGCTCAGCAAATTAAAGATTCCTTTTACTTCCGAAAACTTTTTATGCAACCCCAAATGCTTTCCAGCCCTCGCCAGTTTTGGCAATAACATGAAAGAATTGTCTAAAATATAAATCACCCAGTATATGTATACATACTCATACCCTTTACCCCTTCACTCCCCGCACCTTACCTCCCTTTTAAAACGGTGGTACAAGCCACCCTCTAGTCCCCCTTCCCTTCTGTCTCCCTATTTTTAATTGATAAAACGAACTGTGATAGCACAAATGAAACATGTACTACTGAGAACCCAGTAACAGGCTTCGGCCTAAACTGGTAATAAATTAAAAATAAAAAAAAAAACAGTTTATAATCTAGTTTTGACCAGTTTAAACCAGATTAAGCCAGTTTTAACCGGTTTAAACCAGTTTGAACTAGTATAAACCAGTTTACACCAGTTTAGACCTGTGTAAACCAGTTTATACCATTTAGAACCAGTTTGGACCTGTTTACACCGGTGTAAACCAGTTTATAAACTAGCTTAAACCAGTTTAGACCTGTGTAAACCAGTTTAAACCAGTTTGAACTAGTATAAACAAGTTTAAACCAGTGTAACACAGTTAATAAACTAGTTTGAACCAGTTTAGACCTGTTAAAAAAATTTCAACCAGTTTGAACTAGTATAAACCAGTTTAAACCAGTTTAGACCTGTGTAAACCGGTTTATACCAGTTAAAACCAGTTTAGACCTGTTTATCGGGTATAAACCAGTTTATAATCTAGTTTTGACCAGTTTAAACCGGATTAAGCCAGTTTTAACCGGTTTAAACCAGTTTGAACTAGTATAAACCAGTCTATAAACTACCTTAAACCAGTTCAGACATGAGTAAACCAGCTTTGACATGAGTAGACCAGTCTAAACCAGTTTGAACTAGTATAAACCAGTTTAAACCAGTTAAGACCTGTGTAAACCAGTTTATGCCATTTAGAACCAGTTTAGACCTGTTTACAAAGGTATAAACCAGTTTATAAACTAGCTTAAACCAGTTTAGACCTGTGTAAACCAGTTTAAACCAGTTTGAAATAGTATAAACAAGTTTAAACCAGTGTAAAACAGTTAATAAACTAGTTTAAACCAGTGAAGACCTGTTTAGGCCTGGTTTAAACCAATTTAAGCCAGTTTAAGCCAGTTAAAAACGTTTTAAACCAGTTTATAAACTAGTTAAAACAAGTTTAGACCTGTTAAAAAAATTTAAACCAGTTTGAACTAGTATAAACCAGTTTAAACCTTTGTAAACCAGTTTATACCAGTTAAAACCAGTTTAGACCTGTTTACACCGGTATAAACCAGTTTATAATCTGGTTTTGACCAGTTTAAACCAGATTAAGCCAGTTTTAACCGGCTTAAACCAGTTTGAACTAGTATAAACCAGTTTAAACCAGTTTAGACCTGTGTAAACCAGTTTATACCATTTAGAACCAGTTTAGACCTGTGTAAACCAGTTTAAACCAGTTTGAACTAGTATAAACAAGTTTAAACCAGTGTAACACAGTTAATAAACTAGTTTAAACCAGTTTAGACCTGTTAAAAAAATTTAAACCAGTTTGAACTAGTTTATACCAGTTTGAACTAGTTTATACCAGTTAAAACCAGTTTAGACTGTTTACACCGGTATAAACCAGTTTATAATCTAGTTTTAACCAGTTTAAACCAGATTAATCCAGTTTTAACCGGTTTAAACCAGTTTGAACTAGTATAAACCAGTTTATTAACTACGTTAAACCAGTTTAGACATGAGTAAACCAGTTAAGACATGAGTAGACCAGTTTAAACCAGTTTGAACTAGTATAAACCAGGTTAAACCAGTGTAAAACAGTTAATAAACTAGTTTAAACCAGTTTAGACCTTTTTAGGCCTGGTTTAAACCAGTTTAAGCCAGTTAAAAACGGTTTAAACCAGTTTTTAAACAAGCTTAGACCTGTTAAAAAAAATTTAAACCAGTTTGAACTAGTATAAACCAGTATAAACCAGTTTAGACCTGTGTTAACCAGTTTATACCATTTAGAACCAGTTTAGACCTGTTTTAGCCGGTATAAACCAGTTTATGAACTAGCTTAAACCAGTTTAGACCTGTTTACACCGGTATAAACCAGTTTATGAACTCGCTTAAACCAGTTTAGACCTGTGTAAACCAGTTTGATCAGTTAGAACTAGTATAAACAAGTTTAAACCAGTGTAAAACAGTTAATAAACTAGTTTAAACCAGTTTAGACCTGTTTAGGCCTGGTTTAAACCAATTTAAGCCAGTTAAAAACGTTTTAAACCAGTTTATAAACTAGTTTGAACAAGTTTAGACCTGTTAAAAAAATTTCAACCAGTTTGAACTAGTATCAACCAGTTTAAACAAGTTTAGACCTGTGTAAACCAGTTTAGACCTGTGTAAACCAGTTTAGACCTGTTTACACCGGTATAAACCAGTTTATAATCTAGTTTTGACCAGTTTAAACCAGATTAAGCCAGTTTTAACCGGGTTAACCAGTTTGAACTAGTATAAACCAGTTTACACCAGTTTAGACCTGTGTAAACCAGTTTATACCATTTAGAACCAGTTTGGACTTGTTTACACCGGTGTAAACCAGTTTATAAACTAGCTGAAACCAGTTTAGACCTGTGTAAACCAGTTTAAACCAGTTTAAACTAGTATAAACAAGTTTAAACCAGTGTAACACAGTTAATAAACTAGTTTAAACCAGTTTAGACCTGTTAAAAAAATTTCAACCAGTTTGAACTAGTATAAACCAGTTAAAACCAGTTTAGACCTGTTTACACCGGTATAAACCAGTTTATAATCTAGTTTTAACCAGTTTAAACCAGATTAAGCCAGTTTTAACCGGTTTAAAAAAGTTTGAACTAGTATAAACCAGTTTATAAACTACGTTAAACCAGTTTAGACATGAGTAAACCAGTTTAGACATGAGTAGACCAGTTTAAACCAGTTTGAACTAGTATAAACCAGGTTAATCCAGTATAAAACAGTTAATAAACTAGTTTAAACCAGTTTAGACCTTTTTAGGCCTGGTGTAAACCAGTTTAAGCCAGTTAAAAACGGTTTAAACCAGTTTATAAACTAGCTTAAACAAGCTTAGAACTTTTAAAAAAAATTTAAACCATTTTGAACTAGTATATACCAGTATAAACCAGTTTAGACCTGTGTAAATCAGTTTATACCATTTAGAACCAGTTTAGACCTGTTTACACCGGTATAAACCAGTTTATGAACTAGCTTAAACCAGTTTAGACCTGTTTACACCGGTATAAACCAGTTTATGAACTCGCTTAAACCAGTTTAGACCTGTGTAAACCAGTTTAAACCAGTTTGAACTAGTATAAACAAGTTTAAAACAGTGTAAAACAGTTAATAAACTAGTTTAAACCAGTTTAGACCTGTTTAGGCCTGGTTTAAACCAGTTTAAGACAGTTAAAAACGTTTTAAACCAGTTTATAAACTAGTTTGAACAAGTTTAGACCTGTTAAAAAAATTTCAACCAGTTTGAACTAGTATCAACCAGTTTAAACCAGTTTGAACTAGTATAAACAAGTTTAAACCAGTGTAACACAGTTAATAAACTAGTTTAAACCAGTTTAGACCTGTTAAAAAATTTAAACCAGTTTGAACTAGTTTATACCAGTTAAAACCAGTTTAGACCTGTTTACACCGGTATAAACCAGTTTATAATCTAGTTTTAACCAGTTTAAACCAGATTAAGCTAGTTTTAACCGGTTTAAACCAGTATGAACTAGTATAAACCAGTTTACACCAGTTTAGACCTGTGTAAACCAGTTTATACCATTTAGAACCAGTTTGAACCTGTTTACACCGGTGTAAACCACTTTATAAACTAGCTTGAACCAGTTTAGACCTGTGTAAACCAGTTTAAACCAGTTTGAACTAGTATAAACAAGTTTAAACCAGTGTAACACAGTTAATAAACTAGTTTAAACCAGTTTAGACCTGCTAAAAAAAATTTCAACCAGTTTGAACTAGTATAAACCAGTTTAAACCAGTTTAGAACTGTGTAAACCAGTTTATACCAGTTAAAACCAGTTTAGACCTGTTTACACCGGTATAAACCAGTGTATAATCTAGTTTTGACCAGTTTAAACCAGATTAAGCCAGTTTTAACCGGTTTAAACCAGTTTGAACTAGTATAAACCAGTCTATAAACTACCTTAAACCAGTTTAGACATGAGTAAACCAGTTTTGACATGAGTAGACCAGTCTAAACCAGTTTGAACTAGTATAAACCAGTTTAAACCAGTTTAGACCTGTGTAAACCAGTTTATGCCATTTAGAACCAGTTTAGACCTGTTTACAAAGGTATAAACCAGTTTATAAACTAGCTTAAACCAGTTTAGACCTGTGTGACGTGAGGAATCCCTCCTTCTCCCTCTTTCCCTCCACCCCGTTTCGGTCATGACTGCTGTGGACTATTTTCTATTGTTTCGTGGGGTTTTGGTGATGTTTTGGTTCGTGTGGTGGATGTTTTGTATCGAGGGAGAACGTACGAGAACGAGGGAACGTGGGTTGTCGTTGGAGAGTTGTCGAGAGAGATCGAGAGAGAATACATCGAGGCGATTGCTCAGTTGATACGAAGTGCGTTAGTGCGTTTAAGTTGATAATTATTTCGGTCATTCGCTACATTTGGTGGCAGCGGTGGGATTCTGTGCTGACGATTGGACAGAATCTGCATCTCACACCGTGTAATTTTGGACTGGTAGGAGAGTAGCTGTAATCTCTTAGGAACAATAGGAGCCCTGGGTGTGGTCACTGTGAGGTCCTTTGAAAAAGTGTACAAAGCGGGTCGTGGAGCGCCTTAAATTGCTTTGGTGACAAGGACACAGTTTGATCTCTCCCTGCCTATTGCATCCGCGACGAATTTTTATTATTCCCCTTCTAGAAAGCTAAAACCTCCAGTCCTAAACATTGTAAACCCCGCATGTACGGAGGGGAGTCAGGCATTCGTTCTGGTGACGACGTGGCAGCCCAGCCTCGCCCCAGGTCAGGAACTCTATTGCGAAGTGGAAAGTTAGTTCCACGCCTGGCCCAGGACGGAAGTCTCTTGAGGGCAACCATGTCTAAGGCGGAAGAGCCGAGTGACATGACGCGTGCCCTGGCTGCTACGATGATGCAAATACAACAACAATTGCAGCAACAACAGCAACAATTCATGCTCCAACAACAGGAGATGTTCCAACGGCTGACGGGGACCACGGGGACCCCTACCCATGCCGCCATCCCCGAGTACAAAGGAGACGGCGATGTCGCAGTTTGGCTCCGTGACTTCGAGCGGCTGGCCGGCCTACAAGGTTGGGATGCTGCGGCGAAGTTACGGTTCGCCATGTCGAAATTGGGGGGTATCGCGCGCACGTGGCAAGATATCGAGGGCAACAGCCTGCGGGACTGGCCCAAGTGGTGTCAACGGTTAGTGGCTGTGTTTGGGAGAACCCTGACCCTGGAGGAATGGCTTCGCCAAGTCCAGGAGAGGGTCCAGCAGCCTGGCGAATCAGTAATTCAATATGTTTTAGAAAAGGCAGAACTGTGTCAACGCTGCCCCCACGTCATGTCAGAGGGAGATATTATTCCCTACCTCATTCGGGGATTAGCTTGCACCCAGTACATTCCGGTCCTACTAGTGAACCCGCCTTCCACCGTCGGGACATTTATTGACACCATCCAAAGACTGACGAGCATGATGGGTTCATCAGCACCAGGGACGTTGGTTACGGAATCGAGCGCACCAGAATCGAATCGTGTGCCGGCCTCTGATCCCGTTAGCGAACTAACGTCTGCCATGAAGCAGTTGACTATCCAGCTCGGTGGTAACACCATTCCTAGAAGATTTGCTGGCCAGGGGATAAACGGCGCCCCGGTAGAAGCGAGATCAGCGGAGCCTCGGAAACCGCCTGACCAGATTCAATGCTACGGGTGTAAGGCTCTGGGCCACTTCCGACGCGATTGCCCTAGCAACCCTCCCAGGAACTCGGGAAACGGGCAAGCCGCTCCGAAGGGGCAAGGGCGGCTATAGTCTTCCAAGTCCCTGACGGAAAGGTGCAATTACCTACCCTGCAAACCCGGGTCGGGGGAGTGGGCTGGGTGGAGGCGTTGGTGGATTGTGGCGCCCTCGGCAGCCAAATTAGGAAGGGTGATTTGGGTTCCCTACAGCGTTCAGTAGATACGGATGATTGTTCCTTTTTTCAGTGTGCAGATGGTCACCTCTCGTCTACGCTGGGTTCTGTATCTCTGATGGTGGAAGTACTCGGCCGGGTTGTGGAATTACCCCGAGTTTCCGTGGTGGAGGAAGCGCCTTTCGCCCTCATCCTTGGTGGAGATTGGTTCCGGGCTACTGAAGCGACCGTACGAGTACGTAACGGATGTTACGAAGTCGAATTGCCAGAACGAAATAAGCCACCGGGTCCTAAAGTAGCAGCCGCTGTGGAGACTATGGCGGATGGGGACGACTTCCAAGGAATTGAAGTCTGCAGTCACCAGAAACCTCCAGAGTTGCTTTCTCGGCAAAGCACCAATGTCCCAGCAGGGACGCTACGGTTCGTCGCCGCGAGTTGCGTGGGAATTGGGCTCTCCACCCTGCGGTTGGAGACTAAGCTGAATGCTAACCCGAGCTGTGAGTGGGCTACTCCCAACTGCTTAGTGACGCCTGAGAACGGTGTGGTTCATGTCCCTGTCCTCCATTTCGGAGACGGACCTATTCGGTTGGTGAAAGGGGAGGCACTTGCTCAGGGGTATGCTGTAGACGATTCATCACCTCCTTGCCTTCCACGTCCTACCCATAACGCCATGTGTGTGGCCTCCACTCCGAAAAGGGTAGACGTTGACGTCCCACCCGGAGTGCGTCTGGGGAATGACTTAACCCCCGAAGAAGTGGACGGACTGACGACGGTACTCGGAGAGTATACTGCATGTTTTGCGAAGACTAGGTCGGCTTTGGGGTTCTGCGACTCGTTGCCTCACACGATCGACACCGGGAATTCTCTACCGATTTCGGTAAACCCTAGACGCGTGCCCTTCCGGGAACGAGAGATCATTAGAGAGCAGGTGGGCGAGATGGTAGCGATGGACGTCGTTGAACCCTCCAATAGTCCGTGGGCCTTCCCGGTCGTATTGGTCCGCAAGAAGGATGGGAGTCCGCGGTTTTGTATCGACTATCGTCGTCTTAACGATGTCACCCGAAAAGACGCGTACCCGCTCCCTAGGGTAGATGACGTATTGGATCGACTAGCTGGGTCCACCTATTTCAGTACGCTGGATATGTGCAACGGGTATTGGCAAGTAAGTCTCGTCGAGGAGGACCGACCGAAAACGGCGTTCTGTACGCCGGACGGGCTTTTCCAGTATAAACGAATGCCCCAAGGCCTATGTAACGCTCCCGCATCCTTCCAACGTCTCCTTGACCGGATCCTGGGTAGTTTAAAATGGCGATACTGTTTGGTCTACTTGGATGATATACTCGTGTTCTCTCGGACTTTCAACGAACACCTCGAACGGTTATCGCTGGTATTGGGTTCGGTGAAGAAAGCTGGACTATTACTAAAACCAAGTAAATGCCTCTTTGCCAGTCGCACAATCCTATATTTATGTCACTAGATATCGGGAGAAGGGATCCGGCCGGATCCTGGTAAGGTCGTAGCCGTGAAGAATCACCCTACTCCCAGGAATCCCCGGGACATTCGAAGCTTTTTAGGGTTCGCTTCGTATTACCGAAGGTTCATCGCTAATTTCGCCAGCGTTGCGTGTCCCCTCAACGACTTGCTCAAAAAGGGGCACCCTTGGGGTTGGGGAAATGAGCAAGAACAATCATTTCGTTGTTTGATCACCGCTTTAACATCTACCCCGACGTTGGTCCACTACGACGAGAATGCTCCTCTTCTCCTTCGAACGGATGCCAGCGGTACCGGGCTGGGCGCTGTGCTGTCGCAGATTATCGATGATAAGGATGGCGTTGTGTGCTATCTTAGCAGAAGATTGACCGACGCGGAACGGAAATGGCACAGTAATGAACTCGAGTGCGTGGCAGTGGTTTGGGCAGTTCAGAAGCTTCGACCCTATCTGTTAGGAAAGCACTTCGCCCTACAAACCGACAATACTGCAGTGATGTGGCTTTTCCGGAAGAAGGACGTTTCGGGAAAGTTCGCTCGTTGGATTCTGGCCCTACAAGAGTATGATTTCACCATCCAGCATATCAAGGGTGCTCAGAATGTCGTAGCTGATACATTATCCCGCCTCCCTGAGATGGACTCCCCTCCTGTCTGTTGCGCGATCGCCGGAGCGCGGGGTAAGAGGGATGAATTCCTATTGCAACAGAGAACCGACGAGACCTTGTCTGTCATCATTTGCTCATTGGAAGTCAATGAGGCCAATTATTACGCCAATTTCACTCTGAAGGATGGCGTCCTCTATCGTCGGACTGGAGATCGTGGTACGAAACTTCGGTTGGTTGTACCCCGTTGCTTACAGCGGATCGTACTGTACGAATGTCACGATAGTACTAGCGGGGGTCACCTGGGAGTGACGAAGACCTTAGGCAAGGTATCCAACCGCTACTGGTGGCCAAGGATGGCCAAGCACGTTCGAACGTACGTAGGTGCTTGTATACGATGTCAAATGTTCAAACCAATGGTGGGGAAACCGGTCGGAGAACTGCAACCGATCGCAGCGTTGGCCACCCCGTTTCACACTATAGGAATTGACCATGTGGGCCCTCTTAACCCCACGGACCGTGGTAACAAACACGTGTTAGTAGCAGTAGATTACGCGACTCGCTGGATCGAGGCAGCAGCCGTTTCGGATACCTCGGCTGCCGTAGCGGCTCAGTTCTTGTTGAACAACATTGTCTATCGGCACGGTGCCCCCGTCAAGCTGATCAGCGATCGGGGAACGGCGTTCACTGCCCAGTTATTCCAGGAGGCTCTAGACAATTTAGAGGTACGGTACGCCATGGCGGCGGCGTACCACCCGGAAACAAATGGATTGTGTGAGCGGACCAACAAAAGTCTACTATCGGTAATGGCTCTCTGCATTGATGGGCACGAAAGGGACTGGGACCTTCTCGTTCCTCAAGCCGTGTTTGCGCTCAACACCTCCCGCCAGGAAACTACTAAGTACTCACCCTTCGAACTGGTTTATGGACGGTCCCCTGTTCTGCCGGAGTATACGCAGTATCCATGGCCAGAGGACTCCACGGTCGACTATCGGGCTTTCTTTCGTCGAGTGCGGAAGATGTTACACGTGGCTCGTCGAAGAACTCGGACGGCACGACGGAAGCAACAGGCCTACGCCGATACCCGTAGGCGCCCCGCGCCTACCTACGGTATAAACTCCCTAGTGTGGGTGCTCCGGCCCAGGAGGAGTGGCGCGACCCATCGGAAGTTCCAACCCAGGTTCCAGGGCCCCTTCCAAGTGGTCAAGCAACTGACCCCTGTGACCTACAAGGTGAGGGACTTACCTGGTCGACACACTCGGAAAGTGTGGCGTATATTTCCTGTCCACGTTAGCCAATTGAAGATTTTCAAGCCGGGATTTCTCAGCGGAAGCGAGTCGGAAACCGAAAGTGAGAATACTGGTACTTATGGAGATCAAACCGAAGATGATGTCAAGGACCCCCGCAATTCACTATCTGTGGGAGTTTCCTTCACCTGACACTGCGCCGGGGACGGCGCGTTGGAGGGTAGGTGGCCGAGTGTGACGTGAGGAATCCCTCCTTCTCCCTCTTTCCCTCCACCCCGTTTCGGTCATGACTGCTGTGGACTATTTTCTATTATTTCGTGGGGTTTTGGTGATGTTTTGGTTCGTGTGGTGGATGTTTTGTATCGAGGGAGAACGTACGAGAACGAGGGAACGGGGGTTGTCGTTGGAGAGTTGTCGAGAGAGATCGAGAGAGAATACATCGAGGCGATTGCTCAGTTGATACGAAGTGCGTTAGTGCGTTTAAGTTGATAATTATTTCGGTCATTCGCTACACCTGTGTTAACCAGTTTAAACCAGTTTGAACTAGTATAAACAAGTTTAAACCAGTGTAAAACAGTTAATAAACTAGTTTAAACCAGTTAAGACCTGTTTTGGCCTGGTTTAAACCAGTTTAAGCCAGTTTAAGCCAGTTAAAAACGTTTTAAACCAGTTTATAAACTAGTTAAAACAAGTTTAGACCTGTTAAAAAAATTTCAACCAGTTTGAACTAGTATAAACCAGTTTAAACCTTTGTAAACCAGTTTATACCAGTTAAAACCAGTTTAGACCTGTTTACACCGGTATAAACCAGTTTATAATCTGGTTTTGACCAGTTTAAACCAGATTAAGCCAGTTTTAACCGGCTTAAACCAGTTTGAACTAGTATAAACCAGTTTAAACCAGTTTAGACCTGTGTAAACCAGTTTATACCATTTAGAACCAGTTTAGACCTGTTTACACCGGTATAAACCAGTTTATAAACTAGCTTAAACCAGTTTAGACCTGTGTAAACCAGTTTAAACCAGTTTGAACTAGCATAAACAAGTTTAAACCAGTGTAACACAGTTAATAAACTAGTTTAACCCAGTTTAGACCTGTTAAAAAATTTAAAGCAGTTTGAACTAGTTTATACCAGTTAAAACCAGTTTAGATCTGTTTACACCGGTATAAACCAGTTTATAATCTAGTTTTAACCAGTTTAAACCAGATTAAGCCAGTTTTAACCGGTTTAAACCAGTTTGAAGTAGTATAAACCAGTTTATAAACTACGTTAAACCAGTTTAGACATGAGTAAACCAGTTTAGACATGAGTAGACCAGTTTAAACCAGTTTGAACTAGTATAACCAGGTTAAACCAGTGTAAAACAGTTAATAAACTAGTTTAAACCAGTTTAGACCTTTTTAGGCCTGGTTTAAACCAGTTTAAGCCAGTTAAAAACGGTTTAAACCAGTTTATAAACTAGCTTAAACAAGCTTAGACCTGTTAAAAAAAATTTAAATCAGTTTGAACTAGTATAAACCAGCATAAACCAGTTTAGACCTGTGTAATCCAGTTTATACCATTTAGAACCAGTTTAGACCTGTTTACACCGGTATAAACCAGTTTATGAACTATCTTAAACCAGTTTAGACCTGTTTACACCGGTATAAACCAGTTTATGAACTCGCTTAAACCAGTTTAGACCTGTGTAAACCAGTTTAAACCAATTTCAACTAGTATAAACAAGTTTAAACCAGTGTAAAACAGTTAATAAACTAGTTTAAACCAGTTTAGACCTGTTTAGGCCTGGTTTAAACCAGTTTAAGCCAGTTAAAAACGTTTTAAACCAGTTTATAAACTAGTTTGAACAAGTTTAGACCTGTTAAAAAAATTTCAACCAGTTAAAACCAGTTTAGACCTGTTTACACCGGTATAAACCAGTTTAGACCTGTTTACACCGGTATAAACCAGTTTATAATCTAGTTTTGACCAGTTTAAACCAGATTAGGCCAGTTTAAACCGGTTTAAACCAGTTTGAACTAGTATAAACCAGTCTATAAACTACCTTAAACCAGTTTAGACATGAGTAAACCAGTTTTGACATGAGTAGACCAGTCTAAACCAGTTTGAACTAGTATAAACCAGTTTAAACCAGTTTAGACCTGTGTAAACCAGTTTATGCCATTTAGAACCAGTTTAGACCTGTTTACAAAGGTATAAACCAGTTTATAAACTAGCTTAAACCAGTTTAGACCTGTGTAAACCAGTTTAAACCAGTTTGAACTAGTATAAACAAGTTTAAACCAGTGTAAAACAGTTAATAAACTAGTTTAAATCAGTTAAGACCTGTTTAGGCCTGGTTTAAACCAGTTTAAGCCAGTTAAAAACGTTTTAAACCAGTTTATAAACTAGTTAAAACAAGTTTAGACATGTTAAAAAAATTTCAACCAGTTTGAACTAGTATAAACCAGTTTACACCTTTGTAAACCAGTTTATACCAGTTAAAACCAGTTTAGACCTGTTTACACCGGTATAAACCAGTTTATAATCTGGTTTTGACCAGTTTAAACCAGATTAAGCCAGTTTTAACCGGCTTAAACCAGTTTGAACTAGTATAAACCAGTTTAAACCAGTTTAGACCTGTGTAAACCAGTTTATACCATTTAGAACCAGTTTAGACCTGTTTACACCGGTATAAACCAGTTTATAAACTAGCTTAAACCAGTTTAGACCTGTGTAAACCAGTTTAAACCAGTTTGAACTAGTATAAACAAGTTTAAACCAGTGTAACACAGTTAATAAACTAGTTTAACCCAGTTTAGACCTGTTAAAAAATTTAAACCAGTTTGAACTAGTTTATACCAGTTAAAACCAGTTTAGATCTGTTTACACCGGTATAAACCAGTTTATAATCTAGTTTTAACCAGTTTAAACCAGATTAAGCCAGTTTTAACCGGTTTAAACCAGTTTGAAGTAGTATAAACCAGTTTATAAACTACGTTAAACCAGTTTAGACATGAGTAAACCAGTTTAGACATGAGTAGACCAGTTTAAACCAGTTTGAACTAGTATAACCAGGTTAAACCAGTGTAAAACAGTTAATAAACTAGTTTAAACCAGTTTAGACCTTTTTAGGCCTGGTTTAAACCAGTTTAAGCCAGTTAAAAACGGTTTAAACCAGTTTATAAACTAGCTTAAACAAGCTTAGACCTGTTAAAAAAAATTTAAATCAGTTTGAACTAGTATAAACCAGCATAAACCAGTTTAGACCTGTGTAATCCAGTTTATACCATTTAGAACCAGTTTAGACCTGTTTACACCGGTATAAACCAGTTTATGAACTATCTTAAACCAGTTTAGACCTGTTTACACCGGTATAAACCAGTTTATGAACTCGCTTAAACCAGTTTAGACCTGTGTAAACCAGTTTAAACCAATTTGAACTAGTATAAACAAGTTTAAACCAGTGTAAAACAGTTAATAAACTAGTTTAAACCAGTTTAGACCTGTTTGGGCCTGGTTTAAACCAGTTTAAGCCAGTTAAAAACGTTTTAAACCAGTTTATAAACTAGTTTGAACAAGTTTAGACCTGTTAAAAAAATTTCAACCAGTTTAAACCAGTTTAGACCTATTTACACCGGTATAAACCAGTTTATAATCTAGTTTTGACGAGTTTAAACCAGATTAGGCCAGTTTAAACCGGTTTAAACCAGTTTGAACTAGTATAAACCAGTCTATAAACTACCTTAAACCAGTTTAGACATGAGTAAACCAGTTTTGACATGAGTAGACCAGTCTAAACCAGTTTGAACTAGTATAAACCAGTTTAAACCAGTTTAGACCTGTGTAAACCAGTTTATGCCATTTAGAACCAGTTTAGACCTGTTTACAAAGGTATAAACCAGTTTATAAACTAGCTTAAACCAGTTTAGACCTGTGTAAACCAGTTTAAACCAGTTTGAACTAGTATAAACAAGTTTAAACCAGTGTAAAACAGTTAATAAACTAGTTTAAATCAGTTAAGACCTGTTTAGGCCTGGTTTAAACCAGTTTAAGCCAGTTAAAAACGTTTTAAACCAGTTTATAAACTAGTTAAAACAAGTTTAGACATGTTAAAAAAATTTCAACCAGTTTGAACTAGTATAAACCAGTTTAAACCTTTGTAAACCAGTTTATACCAGTTAAAACCAGTTTAGACCTGTTTACACCGGTATAAACCAGTTTATAATCTGGTTTTGACCAGTTTACACCAGATTAAGCCAGTTTTAACCGGCTTAAACCAGTTTGAACTAGTATAAACCAGTTTAAACCAGTTTAGACCTGTGTAAACCAGTTTATACCATTTAGAACCAGTTTAGACCTGTTTACACCGGTATAAACCAGTTTATAAACTAGTTTTAACCAGTTTAAACCAGATTAAGCCAGTTTCAACCGGTTTAAACCAGTTTGAACTAGTATAAACCAGTTTACACCAGTTTAGACCTGTGTAAACCAGTTTATACCATTTAGAACCAGTTTGGACCTGTTTACACCGGTGTAAACCAGTTTATAAACTAGCTTGAACCAGTTTAGACCTGTGTAAACCAGTTTAAACCAGTTTGAACTAGTATAAACAAGTTTAACCAGTGTAAAACAGTTAATAAACTAGTTTAAACCAGTGTAAAACAGTTAATAAACTAGTTTAAACCAGTTAAGACCTGTTTAGGCCTGGTTTAAACCAGTTTAAGCCAGTTTAAGCCAGTTAAAAACGTTTTAAACCAGTTTATAAACTAGTTAAAGCAAGTTTAGACCTGTTAAAAAAATTTCAACCAGTTTGAACTAGTATAAACCAGTCTAAACCTTTGTAAACCAGTTTATACCAGCTAAAACCAGTTTAGACCTGTTTACACCGGTATAAACCAGTTTATAATCTGGTTTTGACCAGTTTAAACCAGATTAAGCCAGTTTTAACCGGCTTAAACCAGTTTGAACTAGTATAAACTAGTTTAAACCAGTCTAGACCTGTGTAAACCAGTTTATACCCTTTAGAACCAGTTTAGACCTGTTTACACCGGTATAAACCAGTTTATAAACTAGCTTAAACCAGTTTGGACCTGTGTAAACCAGTTTAAGACAGTTTGAACTAGTATAAACAAGTTTAAACCAGTGTAACACAGTTAAAAAACTAGTTTAAACCAGTTTAGACCTGTTAAAAAATTTAAACCAGTTTGAACTAGTTTATACCAGTTAAAACCAGTTTAGACCTGTTTACACAGGTATAAACCAGTTTATAATCTAGTTTTAACCAGTTTAAACCAGATTAAGCCAGTTTTAACCGGTTTAAACCAGTTTGAAGTAGTATAAACCAGTTTATAAACTACGTTAAACCAGTTTAGACATGAGTAAACCAGTTTAGACATGAGTAGACCAGTTTAAACCAGTTTGAACTAGTATAAACCAGGTTAAACCAGTGTAAAACAGTTAATAAACTAGTTTAAACCAGTTTAGACCTTTTTAGGCCTGGTTAAAACCAGTTTAAGCCAGTTAAAAACGGTTTAAACCAGTTTATAAACTAGCTTTAACAAGCTTAGACCTGTTAAAAAAAATTTAAATCAGTTTGAACTAGTATAAACCAGTATAAACCAGTTTAGACCTGTGTAAACCAGTTTATACCATTTAGAACCAGTTTAGACCTGTTTACACCGGTAAAACCAGTTTATGAACTAGCTTAAACCAGTTTAGACCTGTTTACACCGGTATAAACCAGTTTATGAACTCGCTTAAACCAGTTTAGACCTGTGTAAACCAGTTTTAACCAGTTTGAACTAGTATAAACAAGTTTAAAACAGTGTAAAACAGTTAATAAACTAGTTTAAACCAGTTTAGACCTGTTTAGGCCTGGTTTAAACCAGTTTAAGCCAGTTAAAAACGTTTTAAACCAGTTTATAAACTAGTTTGAACAAGTTTAGACCTGTTAAAAAAATTTCAACCAGTTTGAACTAGTATCAACCAGTTTAAACCAGTTTAGACCTGTGTAAACCAGTTTATACCAGTTAAAACCAGTTAAGACCTGTTTACACCGGTATAAACCAGTTTATAATCTAGTTTTGACCAGTTTAAACCAGATTAAGCCAGTTTTAACCTGTTTAAACCAGTTTGAACTAGTATAAACCAGTCTATAAACTACCTTAAACCAGTTTAGACATGAGTAAACCAGTTTTGACATGAGTAGACCAGTCTAAACCAGTTTGAACTGGTATAAACCAGTTTAAACCAGTTTAGACCTGTGTAAACCAGTTTATGCCATTTAGAACCAGCTTAGACCTGTTTACAAAGGTATTAACCAGTTTATGAACTCACTTAAACCAGTTTAGACCTGTGTAAACCAGTTTAAACCAGTTTGAACTAGTATAAACAAGTTTAAACCAGTGTAAAACAGTTAATAAACTAGTTTAAACCAGTTTAGACCTGTTTAGGCCTGGTTTAAACCAGTTTAAGCCAGTTAAAAACGTTTTAAACCACTTTATAAACTAGTTTGAACAAGTTTAGACCTGTTAAAAAAATTTAAACCAGTTTGAACTAGTTTATACCAGTTAAAACCAGTTTAGACCTGCTTACACCGGTATAAACCAGTTTATAATCTAGTTTTAACCAGTTTAAACCAGATTAAGCCAGTTTTAACAGGTTTAAACCAGTTTGAACTAGTATAAACCAGTTTATAAACTACGTTAAACCGGTTTAGACATGAGTAAACCAGTTTAGACATGAGTAGACCAGTTTAAACCAGTTTGAACTAGTATAAACCAGGTTAAACCAGTGTAAAACAGTTAATAAACTAGTTTAAACCAGTTTAGACCTTTTTAGGCCTGGTTTAAACCAGTTTAAGCCAGTTAAAAACGGTTTAAACCAGTTTATAAACTAGCTTAAACAAGCTTAGACCTGTTAAAAAAATATTAAACCAGTTTGAACTAGTATAAACCAGTATAAACCAGTTTAGACCTGTGTAAACCAGTTTATACCATTTAGAACCAGTTTAGACCTGTTTACACCGGTATAAACCAGTTTATGAACCAGCTTAAACCAGTTAAGACCTGTTTACACCGGTATAAACCAGTTTATGAACTCGCTTAAACCAGTTTAGACCTGTGTAAACCAGTTTAAACCAGTTTGAACTAGTATAAACAAGTTTAAACCAGTGTAAAACAGTTAATAAACTAGTTTAAACCAGTTTAGACCTGTTTAGGCCTTGTTTAAACCAGTTTAAGCCTGTTAAAAAGGTTTTAAACCAGTTTATAAACTAGTTTGAACAAGTTTAGACCTGTTAAAAAAATTTCAACCAGTTTGAACTAGTATCAACCAGTTTAAACCAGTTTAGACCTGTGTAAACCAGTTTATACCAGTTAAAACCAGTTTAGACCTGTTTACACCGGTATAAACCAGTTTATAATCTAGTTTTGACCAGTTTAAACCAGATTAAGCCAGTTTTAACCGGTTTAAACCAGTTTGAACTAGTATAAACCAGTTTACACCGGTTTAGACCTGTGTAAACCAGTTTATACCATTTAGAACCAGTTTGGACCTGTTTACACCGGTGTAAACCAGTTTATAAACTAGCTTAAACCAGTTTAGACCTGTGTAAACCAGTTTAAACCAGTTTGAACTAGTATAAACAAGTTTAAACCAGTGTAACACAGTTAATAAACTAGTTTAAACCAGTTTAGAATTGTTAAAAAAATTTCAACCAGTTTGAACTAGTATAAACCAGTTTAACCCAGTTTAGACCTGTGTAAACCAGTTTATACCAGTTAAAACCAGTTTAGACCTGTTTACACCGGTATAAACCAGTTTATAATCTAGTTTTGACCAGTTTAAACCAGATAAAGCCAGTTTTAACCGGTTTAAACCAGTTTGAACTAGTATAAACCAGTCTATAACTACCTTAAACCAGTTTAGACATGAGTAAACCAGTTTTGACATGAGTAGACCAGTCTAAACCAGTTTGAACTAGTATAAACCAGTTTAAACCAGTTTAGACCTGTTTAAACCAGTTTATGCCATTTACAACCAGTTTAGACCTGTTTACACCGGTATAAACCAGTTTATGAACTCGCTTAAACCAGTTTAGACCTGTGTAAACCAGTTTAAACCAGTTTGAACTAGTATAAACAAGTTTAAACCAGTGTAAAACAGTTAATAAACTAGTTTAAACCAGTTTAGACCTGTTTAGGCCTGGTTTAAACCAGTTTAGGCCTGTTAAAAACGTTTTAAACCAGTTTATAAACTAGTTTGAACAAGTTTAGACCTGTTAAAAAAATTTCAACCAGTTTGAACTAGTATAAACCAGTTTAACCCAGTTTAGACCTGTGTAAACCAGTTTATACCAATTAAAACCAGTTTAGACCTGTTTACACCGGTATAAACCAGTTTATAATCTAGTTTTGATCAGTTTAAACCAGATTAAGCCAGTTTTAACCGGTTTAAACCAGTTTGAACTAGTATAAACCAGTCTATAAACTACCTTAAACCAGTTTAGACATGAGTAAACCAGTTTTGACATGAGTTTTGACCAATTTTGACCAGTCTAAACCAGTTTGAACTAGTATAAACCAGTTTAAACCAGTTTAGACCTGTGTAAACCAGTTTATGCCATTTACAACCAGTTTAGACCTGTTTACACCGGTATAAACCAGTTTATGAACTCGCTTAAACCAGTTTAGACCTGTGTAAACCAGTTTAAACCAGTTTGAACTAGTATAAACAAGTTTAAACCAGTGTAAAACAGTTAATAAACTAGTTTAAACCAGTTTAGACCTGTTTAGGCCTGGTTTAAACCAGTTTAGGCCTGTTAAAAACGTTTTAAACCAGATTATAAACTAGTTTGAACAAGTTTAGACCTGTTAAAAAAATTTCAACCAGTTTGAACTAGTATAAACCAGTTTAACCCAGTTTAGACCTGTGTAAACCAGTTTATACCAGTTAAAACCAGTTTAGACCTGTTTACACCGGTATAAACCAGTTTATAATCTAGTTTTGATCAGTTTAAACCAGATTAAGCCAGTTTTAACCGGTTTAAACCAGTTTGAACTAGTATAAACCAGTCTATAAACTACCTTAAACCAGTTTAGACATGAGTAAACCAGTTTTGACATGAGTAGACCAGTCTAAACCAGTTTGAACTAGTATAAACCAGTTTAAACCAGTTTAGACCTGTGTAAACCAGTTTATGCCATTTACAACCAGTTTAGACCTGTTTACAAAGGTATAAACCAGTTTATAAACTAGCTTTAACCAGTTTAGACCTGTGTAAACCAGTTTAAACCAGTTTGAACTAGTATAAACAAGTTTAAACCAGTGTAACACAGTTAATAAACTAGTTTAAACCAGTTTAGATTGTTAAAAAAATTTAAACCAGTTTGAACTAGTATAAACCAGTATAAACCAGTTTAGACCTTTGTAAACCAGTTTATACCATTTAGAACCAGTTTAGACCTGTTTACACCGGTATAAACCAGTTTAGACCTGTTTACACCGGTATAAACCAGTTTAAGAACTCGCTTAAACCAGTTTAGACCTGTGTAAACCAGTTTAAACCAGTTTGAACTAGTATAAACAAGTTTAAACCAGTGTAAAACAGTTAATAAACTAGTTTAAACCAGTTTAGACCTGTTTAGGCCTGGTTTAAACCAGTTTAAGCCAGTTAAAAACGTTTTAAACCAGTTTATAAACTAGTTTGAACAAGTTTAGACCTGTTAAAAAAATTTCAACCAGTCTGAACTAGTATCAACCAGTTTAAACCAGTTTAGACCTGTGTAAACCAGTTTATACCAGTTAAAACCAGTTTAGACCTGTTTACACCGGTATAAACCAGTTTATAATCTAGTTTTGACCAGTTTAAACCAGATTAAGCCAGTTTTAACCGGTTTAAACCAGTTTGCACTAGTATAAACCAGTTTACACCAGTTTAGACCTGTGTAAACCAGTTTATACCATTTAGAACCAGTTTGGACCTGTTTACACCGGTGTAAACCAGTTTATAAACTAGCTTAAACCAGTTTAAACCTGTGTAAACCAGTTTAAACCAGTTTGAACTAGTATAAACAAGTTTAAACCAGTGTAACACAGTTAATAAACTAGTTTAAACCAGTTTAGACCTGTTAAAAAAATTTAAACCAGTTTGAACTAGTTTATACCAGTTAAAACCAGTTTAGACCTGTTAACACCGGTATAAACCAGTTTATAATCTAGTTTTAACCAGTTTAAACCAGATTAAGCCAGTTTTAACCGGTTTAAACCAGTTTGAACTAGTATAAACCAGTTTATAAACTACGTTAAACCAGTTTAGACATGAGTAAACCAGTTTAGACATGAGTAGACCAGTTTAAACCAGTTTGAACTAGTATAAACCAGGTTAAACCAGTGTAAAACAGTTAATAAACTAGTTTAAACCAGTTTAGACCTTTTTAGGCCTGGTTTAAACCAGTTTAAGCCAGTTAAAAACGGTTTAAACCAGTTTATAAACTAGCTTAAAAAAGCTTAGACCTGTTAAAAAAAATTTAAACCAGTTTGAACTAGTATAAACCAGTATAAACCAGTTTAGACCTGTGTAAACCAGTTTATACCATTTAGCAAATTTCAACGCAAATTTCAATGAAATTTTATTGTAATTTCAATAAGATTTCGAGGAAATTTCAGGTAAAATTACAAGCAAATTTCAAGCAAATCTCATTGAAGTTTCAGTGTAATTTCAATAAGATTTCGAGGAAATTTCAGGTAAAATTACAAGCAAATTTCAAGGAAATTTCATTGAAATTTCAGTGTAATTTCAATAAGATTTCGAGGAAATTTCAGGTAAAATTACAAGCAAATTTCAGGGAAATTCCAAGGAAATTTCAAGGAAATTTCATTGAAATTTCAGGTAAAATTACAAGCATATTTCAACGAAATTTCAATGAAATTTCAGTGTAATTTCAATAAGATTTCGAGGAAATTTCAGGTAAAATTACAAGCATATTTCAACGAAATTTCAATGAAATTTCAGTGTAATTTCAATAAGATTTTGAGGAAATTTCAGGTAAAATTACAAGCAAATTTCAGGGAAATTACAAGCAAATTTGAAGGAAATTTCATTGAAATTTCAGTTAAAATTACAAGCATATTTCAACGAAATTTCAATGAAATTTCAGTGTATTTTCAATAAGATTTCAAGGAAATTTCATTGAAATTTCAGGTAAAATTACAAGCATATTTCAACGAAATTTCAATGAAATTTCAGTGTAATTTCAATAAGATTTCGAGGAAATTTCAGGTAAAATTACAAGCATATTTCAACGAAATTTCAATGAAATTTCAGTGTAATTTCAATAAGATTTCAAGGAAATTTCATTGAAATTTCAGGTAAAATTACAAGCATATTTCAACGAAATTTCAATGAAATTTCAGTGTAATTTCAATAAGATTTCGATTAAATTTCAGGTAAAATTACAAGCATATTTCAACGAAATTTCAATGAAATTTCAGCGTAATTTCAATAAGATTTCTAAGAAATTTCAAGTAAAATTACAAGCAAATTTCAAGGAAATTTCATTGAAATTTCAGGTAAAATTACAAGCATATTTCAACGAAATTTCAATGAAATTTCAGTGTAATTTCAATAAGATTTCTAGGAAATTTCAGGTAAAATTACAAGCAAATTTCAAGGAAATTTAATTGAAATTTCAGGTAAAATTACAAGCATATTTCAACGAAATTTCAATGAAATTTCAGTGTAATTTCAATAAGATTACGAGGAAATTTCAGGTAAAATTACAATCAAATTTCAAGGAAATTTCTTTGAAATTTGAGGTAAAATTACAAGCATATTTCAACGAAATTTCAATGAAATTTTAGTGTAATTTCAATAAGATTTCGAGGAAATTTGAGGTAAAATTACAAGCATATTTCAACGAAATTTCAATGAAATTTCAGTGAAATTTCAATAAGATTTCGAGGAAATTTCAGGTAAAATTACAAGCAAATTTCAGGGAAATTCCAAGGAAATTTCAAGGAAATTTCATTGAAATTTCAGGTAAAATTACAAGCATATTTCAACGAAATTTCAATGAAATTTCAGTGTAATTTCAATAAGATTTCGAAGAAATTTCAGGTAAAATTAGAAGCATATTTCAACGAAATTTCAATGAAATTTCAGTGTAATTTCAATAAGATTTCGAGGAAATTTCAGGTAAAATTACAAGCAAATTTCAGGGAAATTCCAAGGAAATTTCAAGGAAATTTCATTGAAATTTCAGGTAAAATTACAAGCAAATTTCAGGGAAATTACAAGCAAATTTGAAGGAAATTTCATTGAAATTTCAGTTAAAATCACAAGCATATTTCAACGAAATTTCAATGAAATTTCAGTGTAATTTCAATAAGATTTCAAGGAAATTTCATTGAAATTTCAGGTAAAATTACAAGCATATTTCAACGAAATTTCAATGAAATTTCAGTGTAATTTCAATAAGATTTCGAGGAAATTTCAGGTAAAATTACAAGCATATTTCAACGAAATTTCAATGAAATTTCAGTGTAATTTCAATAAGATTTCTATCAAATTTCAAGTAAAATTACAAGCAAATTTCAAGGAAATTTCATTGAATTTTCAGGTAAAATTACAAGCATATTTCAACGAAATTTCAATGAAATTTCAGTGTAATTTCAATAAGATTTCAAGGAAATTTCATTGAAATTTCAGGTAAAATTACAAGCATATTTCAACGAAATTTCAATGAAATTTCAGTGTAATTTCAATAAGATTTCGAGGAAATTTCAGGTAAAATTACAAGCATATTTCAACGAAATTTCAATGAAATTTCAGCGTAATTTCAATAAGATTTCTAAGAAATTTCAAGTAAAATTACAAGCAAATTTCAAGGAAATTTCATTGAAATTTCAGGTAAAATTACAAGCATATTTCAACGAAATTTCAATGAAATTTCAGTGTAATTTCAATAAGATTTCTAGGAAATTTCAGGTAAAATTACAAGCAAATTTCAAGGAAATTTCATTGAAATTTCAGGTAAAATTACAAGCATATTTCAACGAAATTTCAATGAAATTTCAGTGTAATTTCAATAAGATTACGAGGAAATTTCAGGTAAAATTACAATCAAATTTCAAGGAAATTTCTTTGAAATTTGAGGTAAAATTACAAGCATATTTCAACGAAATTTCAATGAAATTTTAGTGTAATTTCAATAAGATTTCGAGGAAATTTGAGGTAAAATTACAAGCATATTTCAACGAAATTTCAATGAAATTTCAGTGAAATTTCAATAAGATTTCGAGGAAATTTCAGGTAAAATTACAAGCAAATTTCAGGGAAATTCCAAGGAAATTTCAAGGAAATTTCATTGAAATTTCAGGTAAAATTACAAGCATATTTCAACGAAATTTCAATGAAATTTCAGTGTAATTTCAATAAGATTTCTAAGAAATTTCAGGTAAAATTACAAGCATATTTCAACGAAATTTCAATGAAATTTCAGTGTAATTTCAATAAGATTTCGAGGAAATTTCAGGTAAAATTACAAGCAAATTTCAGGGAAATTCCAAGGAAATTTCAAGGAAATTTCATTGAAATTTCATTTAAAATTACAAGCAAATTTCAGGGAAATTACAAGCAAATTTGAAGGAAATTTCATTGAAATTTCAGTTAAAATTACAAGCATATTTCAACGAAATTTCAATGAAATTTCAGTGTAATTTCAATAAGATTTCAAGGAAATTTCATTGAAATTTCAGGTAAAATTACAAGCATATTTCAACGAAATTTCAATGAAATTTCAGTGTAATTTCAATAAGATTTCGAGGAAATTTCAGGTAAAATTACAAGCATATTTCAACGAAATTTCAATGAAATTTCAGTGTAATTTCAATAAGATTTCTATCAAATTTCAAGTAAAATTACAAGCAAATTTCAAGGAAATTTCATTGAATTTTCAGGTAAAATTAAAAGCATATTTCAACGAAATTTCAATGAAATTTCAGTGTAATTTCAATAAGATTTCAAGGAAATTTCAGTGTAATTTCAATAAGATTTCGAGGAAATTTCAGGTAAAATTACAAGCATATTTCAACGAAATTTCAATGAAATTTCAGCGTAATTTCAATAAGATTTCTAAGAAATTTCAAGTAAAATTACAAGCAAATTTCAAGGAAATTTCATTGAAATTTCAGGTAAAATTACAAGCATATTTCAACGAAATTTCAATGAAATTTCAGTGTAATTTCAATAAGATTTCTAGGAAATTTCAGGTAAAATTACAAGCAAATTTCAAGGAAATTTCATTGAAATTTCAGGTAAAATTACAAGCATATTTCAACGAAATTTCAATGAAATTTCAGTGTAATTTTCAATAAGATTACGAGGAAATTTCAGGTAAAATTACAATCAAATTTCAAGGAAATTTCTTTGAAATTTGAGGTAAAATTACAAGCATATTTCAACGAAATTTCAATGAAATTTTAGTGTAATTTCAATAAGATTTCGAGGAAATTTGAGGTAAAATTACAAGCATATTTCAACGAAATTTCAATGAAATTTCAGTGAAATTTCAATAAGATTTCGAGGAAATTTCAGGTAAAATTACAAGCAAATTTCAGGGAAATTCCAAGGAAATTTCAAGGAAATTTCATTGAAATTTCAGGTAAAATTACAAGCATATTTCCCGAAATTTCAATGAAATTTCAGTGTAATTTCAATAAGATTTCGAAGAAATTTCAGGTAAAATTACAAGCATATTTCAACGAAATTTCAATGAAATTTCAGTGTAATTTCAATAAGATTTCGAGGAAATTTCAGGTAAAATTACAATCAAATTTCAAGGAAATTTCTTTGAAATTTGAGGTAAAATTACAAGCATATTTAAACGAAATTTCAATGAAATTTTAGTGTAATTTCAATAAGATTTCGAGGAAATTTCAGGTAAAATTACAAGCATATTTCAACGAAATTTCAATGAAATTTCAGTGAAATTTCAATAAGATTTCGAGGAAATTTCAGGTAAAATTACAAGCAAATTTCAGGGAAATTCCAAGGAAATTTCAAGGAAATTTCATTGAAATTTCAGGTAAAATTACAAGCATATTTCAACGAAATTTCAATGAAATTTCAGTGTAATTTCAATAAGATTTCGAGGAAATTTCATGTAAAATTACAAGCATATTTCAACGAAATTTCAATGAAATTTCAGTGTAATTTCAATAAGATTTCAAGGAAATTTCATTGAAATTTCAGGTAAAATTACAAGAATATTTCAACGAAATTTCAATGAAATTTCAGTGTAATTTCAATAAGATTTCGAGGAAATTTCAGGTAAAATTACAAGCATATTTCAACGAAATTTCAATGAAATTTCAGTGAAATTTCAATAAGATTTCGAGGAAATTTCAGGTAAAATTACAAGCAAATTTCAGGGAAATTCCAAGGAAATTTCAATTAAATTTCATTGAAATTTCAGGTAAAATTACAAGCATATTTCAACGAAATTTCAATGAAATTTCAGTGTAATTTCAATAAGATTTCGAGGAAATTTCAGGTAAAATTACAAGCATATTTCAACGAAATTTCAATGAAATTTCAGTGTATTTTTCAATAAGATTTTGAGGAAATTTCAGGTAAAATTACAAGCAAATTTCAGGGAAATTACAAGCAAATTTGAAGGAAATTTAATTGAAATTTCAGTTAAAATTACAAGCATATTTCAACGAAATTTCAATGAAATTTCAGTGTAATTTCAATAAGATTTCATGGAAATTTCATTGAAATTTCAGGTAAAATTACAAGCATATTTCAACGAAATGTCAATGAAATTTCAGTGTAATTTCAATAAGATTTCGAGGAAATTTCAGGTAAAATTACAAGCATATTTCAACGAAATTTCAATGAAATTTCAGTGTAATTTCAATAAGATTTCTAAGAAATTTCAAGTAAAATTACAAGCAAATTTCAAGGAAATTTCAATGAAATTTCAGTGTAATTTCAAAAAGATTTCTTGGAAATTTCAGGTAAAATTACAAGCAAATTTCAAGGAAATTTCATTTAAATTTCAGGTAAAATTACAAGCATATTTCAACGAAATTTCAATGAAATTTCAGTGTAATTTCAATAAGATTTCGACGAAATTTCAGGTAAAATTACAAGCAAATTTCAAGGAAATTTCATTGAAATTTTAGGTAAAATTACAAGCAAATTTCAACGAAATTTCAATGAAATTTTAGTGTAATTTCAATAAGATTTCGAGAAAATTTCAGGTAGAATTACAAGCAAATTTCAAGCAGATTTCATTGAAGTTTCAGTGTAATTTCAATAAGATTTCGAGGAAATTTCAGGTAAAATTACAAGCATATTTCAACGAAATTTCAATGAAATTTCAGTGTATTTTTCAATAAGATTTTGAGGAAATTTCAGGTAAAATTACAAGCAAATTTCAGGGAAATTACAAGCAAATTTGAAGGAAATTTAATTGAAATTTCAGTTAAAATTACAAGCATATTTCAACGAAATTTCAATGAAATTTCAGTGTAATTTCAATAAGATTTCATGGAAATTTCATTGAAATTTCAGGTAAAATTACAAGCATATTTCAACGAAATGTCAATGAAATTTCAGTGTAATTTCAATAAGATTTCGAGGAAATTTCAGGTAAAATTACAAGCATATTTCAACGAAATTTCAATGAAATTTCAGTGTAATTTCAATAAGATTTCTAAGAAATTTCAAGTAAAATTACA